>LPNX010262494.1:211728-241324 GCA_001517045.1 Pseudotsuga menziesii
CTAGATCATTTTTTTGTTTTGCAGGTACAACTTTGAATGGATTCATCAGTTCCTCTTCTCACCCTGTCCTCAAACTATTCAGAATGGAAGAAGGAGATGATTTCATCTCCGATGAGAAAAGGTCTCTGTCGGGTGTCTATTGGACTTGATAGAGAGTGTTTTAGTAAGATTGATTGGCTGAATACAAGTGATGGAGCTTTTGGAACAATAGCAATGGGTCTTTCTCGTAGCTTTCTCTACCTCATTAGATCTATTGAAAATCTGATGGAATATATTGAAGATCCAAAGGAACTCTGGACAAGATTGGACAGAACCTTTGGAGTGATTGATGAGGATCATAATAGCATTTTGGAGAGAATATCCAGCACCATAAGCACTCTTGATCCAAAAATCTCAGCCTCCAGTCTCTCTGATGAAGTTGTTCAAGATGAAGAAGAAGCAGAAACTTCTACACAGTCAATTCGAATTGAAGACAGTCTCCATGCAGTGACTCCTTCTCCTAATGCTCCGGAAGTTCATGAGATCTTTGATATCTCATATTCTCATATTGCTGAAATATAAGAAGACATTCGAATCTCTGATATTGAAGAAAAATTCTGCTGCACTTCCATGCAAACATTCACCGGTGATTTTCCTTTAAATTTTGTGCAAAATTTACTAGTAATTGCTTCCGAAAGTGAAGAGAAATTTGATTTTTCTTCCTCTAATGTTGCTGCTGGTGTGCAAATATGTGATACCTTGGATATTTTGGAAGAAATATCAGATTACCAGAGTGATCCATTCGCTCCCCATGATCTAGTTTTTCCAGCAAATTCCTGCAGGATTGCATGCACCAAATTCAGAATTTTGAAGAAGAAGAAAGCTGTGCATCCACCGTCTCGGTTAACCATTTATTTGAATCTGATATTAACATTATTGGATCTGATATGATCTTATTTAGATTTGATCTGATATTTCTTGGTTTAATATATCAAATTCATAATCTTTCAGTACCGCTTGTAGCTGTTCTCATCAACGGTGGGAAAAATCAAGTACCGCGCTTTCTCTTCAAAACTGCTGATGGGGATTTGGTGTTAGTTTCCTCATATGAGGTTGCTGATATTTTATTATGTGATTCATTATATATTTCAGAAGCTATATCAGACTATGGAGCTTCAGCATCCGCTCTCAACAGTCCCAGTGCTTCTCTACCATTGATCACATGCTCATCTTCTCACAAAACTAGTAAAGAGGAAGATTTTCTGCATCCGCCTGGACACCTGCTTCTAACACTTGGGGCTGTTCTTACCACTCATGGTTTGCTGTTCATGGCTGCAAAATATAAGTTTCTTGAGTGTTCTTCACATTCTTTGAATTCTCAAGAACCTTTCCTCACTTTTCAGTTGACTTCAATTGCTCTACATGGGTCCAGTCTTCATCCGGCAGCTATCTATATTTCTGATTTAATTGAGCATATCATTCTTCTTCCAAAGAGGAAGATTCCTCCAGACATATGATGGAGAGGTTCACATGCTAGGCCCTAGGATATCTATGCACAGAAGAACCAGATTGATCCTGATTCTACCTGCTTAATTAGAAGGGTTTTTTTTTTTCCCATGTGGTTTTTCCCCAAGCACCTTATTTTTGAGCAGTTACTTTATTTTACTTGATGTAATGGGTGACCTATGGTCTTATTTACCAGGGCCCACAGTTTGTCCAAGTTATCATTCAGGGGGGGTGTTAGGATTATTAATCCTCCCTTGTCCAAATTCGGTCATATGTCTAAATCGGGAGTCCATCCAGTCTATTTATAGTCATTAGCACCATTGGTTAAACTTGACCTAATTGGGGCACATGTTTCAGTTACCAAAGTGTGGGGAACACTAATTGAGGCTCACTGCCACTTATTGCACTTGATTGCATAAGTTTAGGAGTCTCCTAGATCAATCCCTACAATTGAGGAAGCAACTGGGAGTACCGAAACCAACCAAGGTCAGTTCACTTCAGTTAATGACTAGTCAAGCCAAGTTAGGAGTCAGTTACATTCAGTTCTAGCCCTCTACATTCAGTTAAATAATGGTTTAATTAATTGCACACATGTGGGGCGCATTTCTCACCTACCACAGTCAGTTAACCATTATTTAATACTAAATGTAACACTTGGTTGTGTTTTAGAACTCTGGTTATGATTTAGACAAGGACAGTTAACTACTGGGTCCTCCAATAGTGATTTAGACAATGTCTTGGTTACCTACAGTCAAGTAGAGTCATCAATTCGAACTTCCTCATGTGGATTCGAATTGCTTGTGGCTATTAAAGCAATTTTACATTATTGTAATTATTATCTGGATTACTTTTTTGATTAATGAAAGCATTCACAGCTGCAAGCCTTTTGCACTGTTTCATTCTTCAATGGCTGAGTAAATTGTGAGATCTTCTTTGTGAGTTGTGTGTTTGTCTACAGATCTATATGCTCAAATTTACCAGTTTCTTGGGCAATAGGGCAGGCCCGGGTTTAATCCTTTAATGTGCACCAACAAAAGACCCATAGAGTTGGCCCTTTCGGCAACAACCTGCGCGCAGGTTGCAGTCTCACCCGAAACCGCTATGGGGGTGCCGCAGAATCAGTTTTATGCAAGCAGAGAGGGGGATTACTGTACCTCAACCTTTTAACAACCTTCTTAATCAATAATTACAAGCTTTACCATTCATTCACATACAACTTCGCAAATAAATAAACAGTCGTGACTTGCTCAACACACTACAGGGAATTCACAGCGAAGCTAAATGTTAGCAGCGATCTAACTTATCAGATGTATACAGTTATTAATGCATAAAAGAAACAAAAACAGAAACAGCACAAGAAACCACAACACCGGATATAACATGGTTCACCCCCAGTGTAGGGGCTACGTCCACAAACTGTGTTCTATTAAACTTGCTACAAAACCACAGTTTGATCTGCGCACTCAGCTGCAGATCCTTTTAGTCCTCAAAATCTGCGCACATAGCAGCAGGCCCCTGCGCACACAGCTGCAGGTCTTTCTCAATCTTCTTTACAAAAACCCTCTGCGCACACAGCTGCAGAGGTCGTCCATGCACACAGCTGGGACTTAACCTTTTTTCCACAAAACCAATCTTAGCTTCGCCTTAATTTTTCTTTCATCATAAAACCTAACCTATCTTCTTTACACAAGCGCTTATTTATACTGCACATTTTTACAAAACCATGGTCTTAAACCATGGGAACCCAAAAAAACCCTAAACCCTGTATTTAAACCACAGGTTTATTACAAAAAAGGGGGTTTTGACTTACCCTGACACCCCTAAGACTATATTGACCCATAACTCCGCTTACCAACAGGTGCGAAGTTACCAAAACTAGTAATCCTTAGGGTACGCGCCCCAACAGGCCCCTAAGACTCACTAGTGGCCCGTCCCGGGACACTCTGCGAGGACTCTGGTGGGAGAATCTTCTGCGCGAGGGTCTGGAAGTGACTGGTGAGATTATGCAGTATATCATTAGCGGATTTCTCCTTTTCCACCAATTCCTGTAATACTGAAGATGAGTCTGTGTCAGCCTTTTCTTGCGCAAAAGTGTCATAGGTCTTCAAAAGTTTGAGCTGGCTTTCCGCAATATTGCTCAATTCTAATGCTTCATCAACCAGGGGCTGTAACGCATTTTCCAGCATCGTTACCTTCGTCCTGCAGGACTCGATTTCCTGCTGAAGTTCCTTGCTGCGCTTCACTTTAGCCATCTTCTGCATAGGTGGCAGCGTCTTGATTTCTATTCTGACTGCGTCTAATTCATCCTGGCATAGCTTGACGGTTTCTTGGATCTTACCTACATCTGGATGGTCCTGTAGGTTCGCCCATGCTTCTATGCTGTCTTCCATTAGTTTTGCGACGCTGGCCACATTATCTGATATTTTTGCTGATGAAGCCTTGATGTCCTACTAGCACTGTTCTCGGACCTCTGGTGGAGTCTCAGGAGGAATGCGCAGTTAAATTTCTTCTATTTGGTGCTGGTGTTCTATCTTCATCCTTTCAACCTCGCTGCAGGACTGTTGAGCATAGTCTCGCAGCTTAGCGATTCTCTGCTCTGGTTCCTCTGCGCCCTGTATGTCGGAGTCAGAAAGACTCCAACATGCCTCGTCCAATGCTTGCATCAACGTAGTTGTTGTATGTTCAACCTCTTTCTTCTTTTGTGCGATTTCTTCCAGGCGTGCTGCAAAGGTTTTGTTTTGTTTGATGGTGTATTCCAATTGGATTTGGGACAATTGGGTTCGGGCATGGATCTCCTTTGTAATCGCGAGCTGGAAGAAGTGCAGCTCTGACATAGACATCTTTGTATAATCAACCCCCGCGGTGATATCCGTATGGGGTCAGGAATCGGTGTTAGGCTGTATCAGAGTTGCGCTTGGTACCTGTGCCTGGTGATCTCTGGGTGGCCATTGCCTAATATCCTGCTGCGTGGGTGCTGTAGTGCTACTTGTCGCCGTACTGTGCACTGATTTTGCTGCTAGCTCTTTTAGCTCCGATACCCTGTTTGCGATACCTGAGAGCCCGGCAAGATGCAGTTCCGCAAACTCTGACCATTTTTTAGTAAGCACTGACGTAGACTGTTCTAGAGCATGCTCCAGCGCATCCAGCGTAACAGTGGCTTCTTCCTCAATATCTTTGTCCTTCGATGCTTTTGCCTTTTTGCGGGACTGCGGCTTGGTTACCTCGGCTACTTCTGGTGACTTGCGCTTCGTTTGTGGGTTAGGATCTGATATGGTCTTGACCGACTCCTCATCCTGTCCATCCTATTCATCCTGCCCATCCTATTCATCCTGTCCATCGTCTCCATCCTGGACGTCGTCATCCCTCTGTGAATCACTTAGGTCTTCGCTATCTTCCAATGGGCTTTGCTTCTGCACCTGACTAGTACCTGCGCCAATATTGGTAGCTGGGGGAACCAGAATAGAGGGTTTTTTCCCTAAATATTTTAGCCATTCGGCCAGCCAGTGCTGAACTATCCGCCTGATATCTGGTTCGGTGACTACATATGGTAATTTGAAGCATTGCCATTGTGGATCTGCACAAGCTTGAATGAAAACATGATGCATATCGGCACTGAAGTGCGCAACACCCTCGTATTGAGAGAACACTTCGTTGGTAAGTCGAGGTGTTCGTACAATCTCATAGTGAATACTCATAGCATAGAAGACGAACACAGTGTTCGTCATCTGCTGGGCTTCCTTATCTGAGGATATCCATAGGGAGGCATACCTCGCTGCCCCTGGTGTGCTGGGGTTTATTTCTACAAACTGGGCTTCAGTGGGTTCTTTCCACCCAACTAATGCAATAAGGATTATAAGCCAGGAATAATGAAAAGGTATACCTTTTTCTTGCGCATCGCGGGCATCCTCCAAAAAATCCTTCGCAAGATATCCAGCCCAATTATAAGTATACCCCTCAGCGCAGTTCATAGCAATCCGGATAATCGGGGCCTGCATTTCCGTATCAGTTTGCAGTCTAAGAGTTCAGCTGCAAACCGAATGGGATGCTCCCGAATCACGGAAGTGTGATACGCCCATTTCCCTTTTGTCAGGCCAAACCACTCCTTCATGGTTTGCACGAGCTTTGTATCATCATGTTTGGACGGAAATTCGGTTCCCGGATCAAGTCCTGCCATGGGTAAACCTGTGATCCTATGGATGAGGGCGGCGTCAATAGGAATTTGTTGGTCCCCTATCCATAAATAGTCATCATGCACCAGGGCTAGTAACTGCTTGGCCACTATAGTCACATGTATGCCGCGTTCGAAATGGGGAATGTTAAGTATCTTGAGTAGGCCAGCTTTGTCCAGGCTCGTAGCCCATGTTTGCACTTCCAGTAGTGTGACCCTATGATCTGGGTACTTGACGCGGTGCAAGTATTCTGCTGGTTCAAACTGTGGGAACTTGCCATGGTCATTGGTGTCGTGATCGCTGTACTTAAGCCGATCAATCTTCCCTGTCATACTTCCAATCAGCTGTACTCCTGGTGGCAACGAGGGTGTGGCTAATGTAAATTGCTTTGTGCGACGGGGCAACGTGGTTCTTGGGAAAACAGGTGGTAGATATGGTGGCCGTGGTGGTGGAATATTCTCCCTTCCCCAGGCTAGGGCCTGTGCGGAGCCAGAGGGCTGCATAGGATTAGCTGCTAGTGTTTGCCCTGTTTTCCGCTGCCGGTCTTGGTTGCGCTTGGTGCGAACTTCAGTTCTAGACTTTTTCCTGGCAGACCGTGTCTGCATCGGCCGTGGTGGTGCTAGGGGAGTGTCTTCACAGTGAGCTAGGGCAGGCGGCCGATTAGAGCAGGTGATCAGACCCTCTTGCTCAAATTCTCTAACCAAAGCGTCAATCTCGCGTTCGGTGGTCATGGGTTCGCTCAGAAATCTTAAAGAAATGCCGGATGCAATTTTCCCTAACTTAGGCGTCTTCTTATACACGCCATCAATCAAATCGGGCAGGACAGTGCATTGAAGGCACCAAATCTAACGAAAATCTTGTCCATGTGGAGCACGATTGTCGGTACTGGTCTTAGTACAGTCATTTAAAGCAATTAAAATCCCACCGCCGCCAAATTGGCTGCCTCCCAACAGTCGGATTTTGAGCCTCGCTACATTTTTGGGCCGCGGCAGAATCATGGTTGAAGCCTCGGGGCAATAAGCAACCTCGGTCCAATAGTGTCCTTCGACCCGACCGGGTAGTATCTGCGACAGGACTATTAGATTTGAGGCACTAGCATCTTGGCTCTGCCCCTTGATTTGGTATCCAATTCCTGGATGATCAACATTTGCCTTGTCGTGGTTTGATCGGAAAGCTATATCTAAAACAAGACCACTTTTATTAATGGAAAATGTGATCAAAAAGCGATCCACAAGATCATCCCCATTTACAGTACCGTGGCGGAGCTCAACCTTCATATGCCCATTTTTTTGCGATAGGGTCCAAGATATGTATGAACTGATGCATCCACTCCTTACGAGGTGTGTTTTCCATTGCTGTATATTTCTGCCTCAAATGTCCCTGAAGTCTATTCCGCGCCTTGAACTTACTTCGCACTTCTTGCGCTTGCCTTATGACTATGGGGCGCAGGAATTTCTGGCAGGTTCCGCGACGGGGTTGAGACTTTGTATGATCGGTCCCCCATGCTGCTATAGCTTCTACTGCTATTTCCAGACTCTGGGTGTTTTGTGACTGAGGTACTTGTTCTGACATAGGTGCAATAAATTCTCCAGGGTCTGTCATCCCAATTGGTGCAGGCAATTCTCTAGGTTGTGCACTAAGGCATCGAAGAGAATGAGTGATCTGTGCGCATCTATGGCCATGTAGCTCGTACAGTCGATTCTGCCAATTCTCCAGACCATCGTCTGAATCAGACATGCAGGAGCTATCACATTGCCAATCCATTACACCATCATCATTAGGCTCGACATAATCTGCATCCTTGGCTGTGATGTTCTAGATGTGCTCTAGAGTATCCTGCTCCCCTTCATCTCTGAGTGGTTCTGTATATCTTTCTCCTTGGGATGGATCGAGGGGTATAATAACGCGCAGGCCATTTCCTTCGAAGGTCATCTGTCTCCTTTTAAGGTTGATGATTGCAGCATTGGCCATGGCCCACTCAATTCCCAACAAGGCTGGGTAAGGGTTGCTGTCATCAATGATCTCAATAACTTCAAAATCTGCTAGATTACTGACCCCATCGATGTCGATTGGAACACTAAGAAGTCTCCCTAGCGGTACAATCCTTTGCTGGTTAGCTAGTTGTAGTTGTATAGGTGACCAAACCAGGGAAGGCTTTCCCATTTGTCCCCAGGTCTGCTTGGGTAGGACATTAACGTCTGATCCAAGGTCCAAAATGACATCAGTCATATCATATTCTCATATCTGAACGTTCAATCTCATTTCCCTTCCCATTCTTCGGACATGACTAACAGTTTTCTCCTGATCAATTCCTCTCTGAGGGTCTGTGACAGCAAGAACTTTTTGCAGCTCTTTTAGAGCGTTCTGATTCCGCAAGAGTTTCATACAGCTCTGCAAGAAAGAGGATAGTGTACTTACTTTATCCGCCGAGGCCTCTTGTGGCTGCGACGCCTGCTGAGGTTGCCGCGCAGGTACTTCTACAGCGCCAGGGTCAGCACTATCGTACAGGGCCTCCTGGACTGGGACTTTCTTGGAGACCTTTTGTACGCACACCACGGTAGGTTTCTTTGGCGAGTCTTGAGTATGCATCGTAGCTCCACTCCAGGTGACCACATTGAGGGCTGGGGCAGGTCTTTGCTCCACAGAAATCAACTGAATATTTGGAGTAGGGCCACGGTTGTTTTCCTGAATCTTTGCGAGGAGCTGGGGGCACTGTTCAATCACGTGGTCCATTGCGCGACAATACCGACAGGTCGTAGTGGGGTTCCGACAGTCACGAGCCAAGTGACCAGCTTGGTTACAATTGTAACACACAACCTGGCCTCTACCTCTTCCGGTCATTCCACCACGGCCACGACCGCCAAAAGCACCTCTTCCGGAGGCGCCGCCACGGTAACCATAGCCATCATTATTCGAAACTTCATTGTGGACGTGGTAGGCATCAGAGGTACGCTCTCGCATAAGGTCGTAGCTACGACACTCGTCTTCATTATGCCCTACGGACTTATAGAACTGGCAGTAGGGGTTTTTGGGAACTTGAACATATCTCTGAAGAAGATGGCAGTGCTCAGGGCGATGCTGGCCAGAGGTTTGGCAAATCTCACAATATAGAACACCGGCATTGAATTGGTTGGGCGTGCCCATATTTAGGTATGTTCTGACCACGGGGCACTGGTCCCTATCGTGACCCTCAGACCGACATTGCGTACACCAGACCTCCTCTCGACTGGTTTTAGCTTTCTTCATGTCACGAAGCTCCAGGGCCATCGCTGCCAGCTATGCTTGGATTTGGGCAATACCAGAATCATCTCCGACGGGAGCGGTCTCTAGCTTCATTGCGATTTCCAGAGCCTCTTGCTGGTCAGCAACCTTCTGTTGCATGAGCGGAGTTCTGATATGCGCCAATAACGCTGCGATGAACCATTCCTTGTGCTGTGCAGGACTAATGGTGAAGCTAACTTGGTCTAATAGAACTTTGAATCTCTAGTCAAAGTCCCAAACGGATTCGCCGTGCCGCTGTTGAATCTCTTTGAGTTCAGTGATGCTCTGCGATTCCGACTTTGGTTTCTTAAATTCCTTAATGATGGCGGCCTTGATTTCATCCAAAGTGGGGTGTTGATTACTGGAGAATTTCATGAACCAGGTCAAAGCCCGGTCGCGAAAGGAAGTAATGAGCTGCGCGGTTCTCACATCCAGGTCAGTAATACTCTTCGCGTTCCAGACGGCCTCACATAAAAACCAGAACTATTCTAGATATTCTGATCCCGTTCCTTTGAAGATGGGCAGCTTAATGTCATCAACTAGGTGGGCCATGGTGGTTCTGGGAGGGTTGGGAGGGGGACAGGACGTTGATGGAGGGGGATTTATGGGGGCAGATTGACCTGTGGCCCGAATGCTTGGACTTGGTTGCCTGTCACACTTCAACCAAACTTTATGGGTAACAAAGCGACGCTGGGGGGTAACAGGAGGGTTTCCTACCGAAGGGTTTTCTTCAGGGTCTGGCTGTCGAGGGTTTACAGGGGGAAATGCGGTGGTCTGTCCTGAGGAGTAGGACTCAAAATCTCTTTTGTACCGTTGCTCACTTCGCAGCAACCCACTTTGTGCGTTGAGAATATTCTCACTTGCAAACATATGTTAGTACTACTAAACTAACAGTCTGATTCAAAAAATAATATACCCTTTTCAACCAATAGTATTTTAATCTTCAAGCTTAAGGAATTTAAAAACTTACCACGGGGCCCTTTGAAAAACTGTCGTTTAGCTTTGCTGAAAGAAGTGCTTGTATCAATGGCAAACTCTGTCACGAAGGCTTCCAATGTTCGCGTCGTCCAGAAATCGACAGCGCGGGATACCTCATTGTTCACGTATGGCACAAGATTGACCCTTGCGGGGGTCCACACAGGAATCCGTCAAGCTTGAAAGTTCATCCCCCTTTCCGTTAACCTAGACAACCACTGGTGCAACTCTATGTGGAAACTACCAAAGAAAATTTCATAAGCATCACAAAAAACATACCTTCGTAAAAAGTCACTTGCGTTTCGACACGGATTCGTATTCTCTTGCTGCGCGAATTTCAGACAAGTCTCAGCAAACCAATCCCCGATTTCCTTCACAGAGGGCCTCCAGAACATAGCCCTTGAGGTACAATGTACACCCCTCTTAAGCAGGTACTGAGTTCAACTGGCAACGGAACCAATTTTTTGGGCAATAGGGCAGAGCCGGGTTTAATCCTTTAATGCGCACCAACAAAAGACCCACAGAGTTGGCCCTTTCGGCAACAACCTGCGCGCAGGTTGCAGTCTCACCCGAAACCGCTATGGGGGTGCTACAGAATCAGTTTTCTGCAAGCAAAGAGGGGGGTTACTGTACCTCATCTTTCACGTCCCCATGCCTCCGACCGGCAAGGAGGACGCGATCCATGGCATTAACCGAGCATACCAACATCCTCATGAACATGTACAGGAAGTAAAATGGTAAAGCATAATGCTGAAGTAGAATGCATTGAAGCAAAACATGCACATATACAATTGTTCATCATACACAGCCTAATTAATTCATCTTGCACAGCGGAAAACAACATGCATTCACACATTCATTATTTCAACATGTTCATTTCATTTAATTAACAGTAAATATGGAATTGCAGAGGTAAAATACACAAGATCACTTATCTTATGAACGCTTTGCTCCGCAACCAGCTACGTCACTGTAACGTTCCACCCAACCATAGGCTAGCGTGCTCATCAATCTCTCAGCAACGCTGCCACCCCCGAGCTGGGCATGATTCTCCAAGGAATAAGGGAACTAGCAGGCTTACACATAGCCAGGATACACAAAACACATAGCCAAGCCAACCAAGTTGGGTTTATCAGGCCATTAAGGAGCTGAAGAAGGCAATTACTAAGTTGGTGAGCTCCTTACAGAGCCAAGAACACCTACACCAAAACTAGCCTGACCTCTAAGACACCCATCCACACCCAACACAAGGAATCAGTCCCTTCTCTGCTACACAATCCCTCAGGCCCTGCATTCCCTTCCAGTGCTATTCAGGGGTGATGGAGAAGAAGGAAAACCCTCTAGTTTTGTCTGTGTGGTCTCTAGCACCAGGTTTATCAAGCAACCAAGCCAAAATCCTTACTCCTCACACAGTCCAAAGACTAACCATTGCATTCAGGAAATCAATTTAGCAAACACAGCTTGAACAGTAAAAACGAATTACACAGCCCCATACGTAACAGCAAAAGCGACTCACAACATGGGGGAAAACACACAGTCCTGAAGCTTATCAGGGAAACCAACTCACAGCAGGGAAAAACGTCCCAAATAGCCAGTGCGTGAGACCCAAAAGTCAGTGAGACAGCCAAAAACGTGGATGGCTCTTCACAGCCATGGTAAAAAACACATGAAATCACAAAAATGTGAATGGAAAATGCACCAGCAGCTCCAAAAACGTGAGGAAGACAACCCATGCCCTGGCATTACAAAAACGACCTCCAATCCATGGGAAAAATGAAGCCAACAGCCAAAAACGTGGATGGAAAGACACAGGAAAAACTTCTGCTGCTCCCAAAAACGTGAATGGATAGCAGAATGGCATACGTTTTGGGCCTTTTTTCTTGCCAAGGAAGTTAGAACACGTTTTTCAAAAATGGGTCTCTGCCCAATTCGAATTTGGTTCCCCATACTCTTCCCCTTCCATGCAATAACTGCCTCAACCACCAGCAGTCTTTCTTCAATGAAAGTGGTTGGGTAAAAACAAGAAGAAGTCACATGGGTATTTTCCCTTATTGGCTAAAGTTGGACAATTTCCCCACATCCTTAACCTTGGAAGATCATGCCTCATTCGATTTAGTTGCCGCGGCCGTAGCTAGTTGTGTTCATTTTAATTAATTATAGATGCATATTTACATGATGCTGAAATTTAATATGTGTCGCATGCCCCGATATACCATCGGTGACAATTTAAATCCCAAAACATAGCATAGTCGATCAATGGCGGGGCCTTGGCCTTTAGCTCCACACCATGATCATTTACAATATATACATCATATACATCTAATGTAACGGGGTCAAGACCGGGACGTGACATCATCCTTTTAACAACCTTCTTAATCAATAATTACAAGCTTTACCATTCATTCACATACAACTTCGCAAATAAATAAACAGTCGTGACTTGCTCAACCCACTACAGGGAATTCACAGCGAAGCTAAATGTTAGCAGTGATCTAACTTATCAGATGTATACAGTTATTAATGCATAAAAGAAAATGAAACAGAAATAGCACAAGAAACCACAACACCGGATATAACGTGGTTCACCCCCAGTGTAGGGGCTACGTCCACAAACTGTGTTCTATTCAACTTGCTACAAAACCACAGTTTGATCTGCGCACTCAGCTGCAGATCCTTTCAGTCCTCAAAATCCGCGCACACAGCAGCAGGCCCCTGCGCACACAGCTGCAGGTCTTTCTCAATATTCTTTACAAAAACCCTCTGCGCACACAGCTGCAGAGGTCGTCCACGCACATAGCTGGGACTTAACCTTTTTTCCACAAAACCAATCTTAGCTTCGCCTTAATTTTTCTTTCATCATAAAACCTAACCTATCTTCTTTACACAAGCGCTTATTTATACTGCGCATTTTTACAAAACCATGGTCTTAAACCATTGGCACCCAAAAAAAACCCTAAACCCTGGATTTAAACCACGGGTTTATTACAAAAAAGGGGGTTTTGACTTACCCTGACACCCCTAAGACTATCTTGACCCATAACTCTACTTACCAACAGCCGCGAAGTTACCAAAACTAGTAATCCTTAGGGTACGCACCCCAACACAGTTGGAGCCTCCTTCTAGTAGTGGCTGGAAAACAGGGTGTTCTAGCATCCTTGTATATTGGAGCAGGTAGAAACTAGGGTGTTGTACCATCCTTCAGTTGTAGTTGAAAAACTTGGGGATTGGTATCTCCAGCAAGTTGTAGCTTGAAAACACAATTGTAAATATAAATTTTCAGTTATAGAAAGTGTTTCCAGATTTCCCAATTGGGATTCCACGATAAATGTTATGTTTTGTGTATTTTGTTAATTATGTGTTTTAATGAATAAGTTAAAAGTGGTTTTAAATTGTTAAAATTTATCAATACGGATTCACCCCCCCTCTCAGTATTGTCCAATATTCCAACAATTGGTATCAAAGCGGGATCCTTCACTACAGTCTAAACCACTGGAAGGAAGATCCTATTAAAAATCACTATGGATCATCAAGAAGGCTTAGTTGCTAACAAACCTCCATTAGTTATAGGAAATAATTATGCATTTTGGATTGTAAGAATGATATGTCATCTAATGTCTCTTTGATGCAAAATTTGGACTTCCGTTGAAAAAGGGTATAAAATACCAGACGATCTACCTATATATAGAGATGAACTAGATGGATATGAATCCAATGCAAAAGCTTTGAATCCAATTTTGAAAGGATTAGCAGATTCAGTGTTTGTTAAAGTCATGCAATGTAAGACAACCAAACATGCTTGGGAAAAATTAAAAATTGCTTATGAAGGGGATTCCAAAGTCAAAAAATCCAAACTTCAAACATACAATGGGCAGTTCAAATGTCTAAAGATGAAAGAAGAAGAAAATATTGCAGAATATATTCTAAGAGTGGATGAAATTGTCAATGCTATTAAAGGTTTGGGAGAAGAAATAAAGGAGAAAGAGGTAGTTGAAAAAGTACTAAGAACCCTACCAATAAGATATAACGCAAAAGTATCTACTGTAGAAGATCAAGATGATATTGAAATTTTGACAGTGGATGAGATACATGGGATCTTCACTACCTATGATATGAGAACAGAACAAAATGGACCATCAAGAAAAGAGGCATCATGTAAAGCTACAAAATAGTCAAAGAAATATGAAGCTTTACCCAAGAACCAATCAGAGAACTCAAATGATGAAGAAGCTCTTTTCATCAAGAAACTTGAGAAAGGTACTCGCAAGTACAAAGGAAAGCTACCACTAAAGTGCTTTAACAGTGGAAGAATTGGTCATTTTGCCACAAAGTGTCCTTACCCAAAACAAGAAGATAGTGATGATGAAGAACCTTGCAGTCATAAGAAAGATCAAAAGAGTAAAACTATATACAAGAAGAAATTTAATAAAAATAAGAAAAACTTATATTCCATGGAAGACGATGAAGATGAAGAGATAAGTGAAAATGAAGAAATTATATTCATGGGAATAGAAACTCAAACTTTAGATGATGAATCAGATATAGAAGGAGAGGTGGACCTAGAGGATGAACTCATAATTTCAATTGAGGAAATTGAAAAATGTAAAAGAAGGAACAAATATTTGAAAGAACAGTTGTCAAAATACAAAGAAGAGCATAAATCAAAAGAAGAGGAAGTCAAGACCCTCTAAGAAGAGCTACACAATTCAAGACAACAAGCGATGGTTAGCATGAAGGAGGTTGATATCTTAAAACAAAGTTCATAACTTCAAGAGATAAGTAAAGAGGCTAAAATATCAGCAGACCATTAATGTGAAGTTCAGAAAAAGCACTAAAACACAAAACTCTGAAAGGTTTGAGGGAGAAATTATCCATCTTAAAAAGAAGGATGATGAAGAATCTATTGAGTCAAAGTTTGAGAACATCTCAAAGATTCTAGATGACATCATAAGTGTCCAAAGACCATCAAGTGACAAAGTTGGATTAGGATATAACAAGAAGAGTTATACTACTGCATTTATGGATCCAATTGGAAAGAAGGATAGTCAAAAATCATATCCCTCCTCTCATAATAAAGATAGAACTTGTATGATGCCTAGAAGACCAATGACAACCAAG
The DNA here is from genome assembly GCA_001517045.1 of Pseudotsuga menziesii. Classification (NCBI taxonomy): domain Eukaryota; kingdom Viridiplantae; phylum Streptophyta; class Pinopsida; order Pinales; family Pinaceae; genus Pseudotsuga; species Pseudotsuga menziesii. The sequence goes on from LPNX010262494.1 coordinate 226,734, forward strand.
TATAAGCATATATTTATCGGTCATTTATACTCTTGTAATAACTTTGGACATATGGCTATAGAATGTAAGCGAATAGTTCCTACCAAAAATAAGGCTATAGTAGAGGTTCATAAACAAAGGAGGGGATCGAAGAAGAAGGAAGTTGTGAAGGAGAAAGATCAGAGATTCCCCAAATATAAAATAACATTCTATGGATATTGTCATTGTTGTCATAAGTTTGGTCACAAGTCTATTGGCTGTATGATCCTGAACGTTCCTAGGTGCATGTTGGGGACAACAGTTCGATTGAATGAGTCAAGCACTGTTATGGAGGAAGCTTAAAAGGATAAGTAAATCAGGAAATACACTATATAGACAGAAAGTATGCACACAGACAATATCCAATAATTCGAACCAATTTCTATTGATACTTCTTCTCCATGAAGGTTGATTCATGTATACTACAATAATGTACATGTTTATATAGAATGGTGAGATGCTTGGGTGACTACTTGTTATGTTTAGTTACAAAACAAGTTATAACGGCTCAAAATTTCAATTGTCGCAGATGACTGGAAGATAGAGAGAAAATTTGTCAATGTTCGATAGTCGTCAGTGTCGACAATGCATGTAGAGATGTTGTATGTTGTTTCCTTAAACTTGTCGAGGTTGTCGAAGTCGATTGTGTCGAGGTTCAGACTTGTCGAAGCCTATCTAAACCTGTCAAAATAGTCGAAGTAGTCGAAGTGCTAGACTTTGTCTAAATTCGACAACATGCCAACTGATGAGTGGATCATTGAAGAATCAAGAGAAAAGATAAAGGTTTCAAAAGACAAAGAAATAGAAGATTCGTGAGTAGGGTACCTCATGGAAAGATGTGGAGAATAAATTTAGATCACAAAGATTCAAAGGAAACAAATATTCCAAGCATTAATGAAGTTTCCAAAGATGATAGTGTTGTAAATAAGAATGACATCCATTGTGATGAAAAGCATGATGAATATGTAAAAGAATACACTGATGGAGATCATGAAGAAGAATATAATGATGATGGTGGAACCGAAAAAGAATGTCTTTTTAAAAATATCTCATGACCTAGAAGATAACCATGAAATTAGCATTAGAAGGGATCATATACTCAATGTGAGTTTCAGTACAAGAAGGAAACTATTGTTTAATGAATAATCCTTACTGTCAGTGGTGGAACCTAAGAACTTTGTAGAAGCCAACAAAGATGATGATTGGACCAAATTGAGAAGAATCAAACTTGGGAACTTTTCCAAAGACCTAAAAGAAAGAATATTGTAGGGACAAAATAGTACTTCAAAACTAAGTTCAATGAAGATGGCCAAGTTATAAGAAACAAAGCAAGACTAGTGTGTACAAGATATGCTCAAGTGGAAGGTATTGACCTTGAAGAAACATTTTCCCTTGTAGCAAGACTTGAAGTAATCAGAGTGTTTTTGGAATATCCAAGCTATAGAAACTTCAAAGTATATCAAATGAATGTCAAGTATGCATTTTTTAATGGGAAGCTAGAAGAGGAAGTCTATATTGAACAAACTGAAGTTTTCCTCTTATCAAAAAAGGAGGACTATGTTTGCAAACTAAAGAAGGCAGTTTATGGTCTCAAACAAGCCCCAAGGGCATGGTTTTCAAGACTATATAGCTACTTGAAGAAACAAGAATATAAAGAGGGGTCACTAATAGTAATCTTTACATAAAGTTTGAAGATAAGAATATGGTCATTGTTATTATTTATGTGGATGATATTATTTTTGGAAGTGATCTACAAATTATAAGTGAAAATGTTTCCTCTGAAATGAAGGAGTTTGAAATGTCAATGTTGGGTGAATTAACATTCTTCTTGGGATTACAAGTTTCTCAATCAGACAAAGGGATCTTCATCACTGAATCCAAGTACATTAAATACATTCTTAAGAAGTTTAAGTTGGAATATACTAAGCATGTTAGTACACCTACGGTCACTGGTTGTAAGTTAAGTAAGGATGATGAGTCACTAGAAGTAAATCATACCATGTATAGATCTATGATAGGAATCCTGCTAATATGTGACAGCTACAAGACCGTGTGTGATGCAACTTGTAGGATTGCTTGCTAGATTCTAATCAGCTCCCTAAGAAACACATGTATATTTGTATTATAAACATAAAAGATTGAAAAAAGAAAAATGGAATTATCTAAAATAATATTTAATATATTTTATTTTATTTTTTCTTTTAATTCACATAATGCATTTGTGTAGACACTCAATTTTTTTTCAACAATATATTTATTAAGAGTTCAATATGTCACTTGTGGGAATTGAACATGGGTAGGGAGGATAATGATTCTCATCCCAACTACCTAGGCTAGACCCAAATGACTAGTATATTTTACTTCATATATAAATTGTATAATAAGTGATTCAACTAATTGGGATAGAGAAAGTCAAATGTAGAAAGTTTGCACCAAGCAGTAAGTCAAGGTAAAAATAAAACATGAATGAGTCATGGAAAGGATTAATATCAACGTTACAAAGCATGTATGTGAAAAAATTCTTTGGATTAATGCACATCTTGAGGAGCATAGAGTTATCCCATATATTTTACTTATAGGAGAAACATATATTGGGGACAAGAACATCCTTTTCTAATGAATATTTATCTTCCTTTCTCTCTAATTTTTCCATCATTCTAAAATGCATTGGATCCCTTTGTTGCTTGATTTCACTGATGTTCGAAAACTCTCTAGCAAATAGACTAATGAAAAAGTTGATATTCTTGGTGAAAGACGAGCTCGAGATAGTAAGGGATTTAGCATCCTCACTTTGAGTATGACAATGCACCACCAACCTATTGAGCATGGTTTCCATCGATGTCAAAGGAGTTCATTAATGACAAAGGAAATGACATGACATGTATGATGATGTGACATGTGTGATGAGGTTGAAAATTCATATGATGATGTTCTAGTGGTCCCATGATGTTGAGTAACGGTTTCCATTGATGTCAAAGGAGTTCATTAATGACAAAGCAAATGGCATAGCATTTATGATAATGCGACATATGTGATGAGATTGAAAATTCATATGATGATTTTATAGTGCTCCCATGAATTCATTGTTACAATTTGACAACATTCTATAAAAATATGGCAACTTGCTGAAACTTCGAAAATTTGACAAAGTATAAATTCTTCTTAATCCGCCTAAGGGGCCTCTATAATATACATGCATCTTCCGTATTTTATGAATTAAATTATTATGAGGATATAGACATATATATTGTTGTCTTTTGCATATAACCATATGATTTTTTTGTCAAGACAGTCTCTGATGGTGAAGTTATTAGTCTTCCAAAAAGTGATTTCTAACATGATTTTCATTGTTTTAGTTCTGGTAAATCTGCCTTAGTGACCCCAGTAAAATGTCTGCCATATTTTGTAGGATACTGATAAAAATTATATGAGACCATCAAGTTTTATATTTTTGATGTGTTCCTCTGACCATGGTGTCAGTTCCCCTAAAACGGGCTTGAAGAAAAAGTTACAGGTCTTCCAAAATGAGGTTTCATACTATTTTGGAAAATTTGTTGAAAATTGGCTAAGTATTGAAAAGTTGGTATCAGTTTCCCTAATAAAATTCCCGCCATATTTTGTAGGAAACTAATAAAAATAATCTAATACCATTAGGATATATCTTGTTGATGTGTGCATCTGACCATGGTCTTGTTTCTCCTAAAAGGTGATTGAATACAAAGTTATAGTTCTACCGAAATAGGGTTTCAGGTTGTTTTGCATGAGTTCATGAAAATGAATGTTTCCATAATGAAGAGATGCATTGGTGAAAATGTTTTAATGAAGGGACAAAATGATGAAAATACATCATGGTTCAAAGAAATATTTAAACATAAGTTCGAAGTGGAAGAAATATGCTTCAACAATCCAAACAAATGCAATAGTAGGAGAAGACATAGACCAATGAAGTGAAGAATAATCAGTAACATAATTGAAGAAAAGGATCAAATTAGGGAGGTAGTGTGGTTTTAGGGAAGGGTGCAAGCCTATAAGGGGGTTGTAGCCTCCTTCTAGTAGTGGTTGGAAAATAGGGTGTTGTAGCATCCTTATCTATTGGAGCAGGTAGAAACCAGGGTGTTGTAGCATCCTTTAGTTGTAGTTGAAAAACTTGGGGATTGGTGTCTCCAACAAGTTGTATCTTGCAAAAAAAATTGTAAATATAATTTTATAGTTATAGAAAGTGTTTGTAGTTTTACCATTTCGTCTTCTACGATGTTGTGTTATGTGTATCTTGTTGATTCTATATTTTAATGAATAAGTTAAAACTTGTTTTAATTGTTAAAAGCTATCAATACTGATTCACCCCCCCCCCCCTCAGTATTGTCCAATATTCCAACACAACCAATATGAGACCATTAGATTTGAACAATGCTTGCAAAAAAAACCTAATGTAGTACAAATTTATCTTTTGAATGAGAAACACATATCTTGTGGCTTTGGGAAATTTGCATCTCCAAAAATTGAGAAATAGCTTGCCTACTTGCTGCAATGTCTCTAAACCATGTCAAACCTACAAATCAATTTTAAGAAGAGTTGGAGCAACAAGTCGATCAAGAAGGAGGTAACTTGGAAGAAATCAATGAGAAATGAGGGAAGAGAACACAACATATGGCCTTTACCACCATTCCAATCCTAAATTCATTTTTAGAGTGTAAATAGCTAAGTTTAGATGTTGAACAACAATGTCAAGTGAAAAATTTCCTTTTTGGCATAAATCGTTGATTTCAAGGGTTAGGAAACCTAGTCACTAAGTTTGGATAGTTGGTAACCCATCAAAGTGAGTGTAGAATACATGAATAATTTTCTAACAAGTGGTCAAATTCCCATTTTTCTTTCAAATTGATAGTTTTCATAATTTGAGAAGTCAAATCGCCTAATTGATGGGAACATGTTTAATGTGCATTTTCATATTTGTTGGCCTTGAAATTGAATTCCTTTAATTTCACAGATTTTGTAGACCCTAAAAATGTTAGAGTACCCCATTATAGAATTAATAAATAAATAAAAACCACCCAAAATGTGCTCAAAAGGCCCTCAAAGGATATAAAAGTATAGATTTCATTTCAATTGTTACCTTCCCATAATCGAGGTTTCTTTGTCTGATTTTTATCACTTCTATATGGAATTTAACTGATATTCTTACATGTGAAATTGATTTTAAACCATGAATTTGGCCTCTAGGGCCTAAATACACACATGGTGAAAACATGGTAAAAATGTAACACCTTTGTCCAAAACTTGACTAACATGCTTCTAGTGATAGGGAATGAGTAAATCAGCATGGAAAATGATGGAAACTACACTCATTCACATGATCTCAACCATTTTCTTGATTTTTCCACTTTGTGCACCATTCTTGCCATGGTTTCCAATGCCAATACCATGAATCTCATTATGCAACCTTGTGAGATGTGTAGTTATGATATTTATTCATCAAATGTGGCATGGTGTCATTGTAATATGATTTCATGTATTGTATATTCTTCCTTGTGTGTCATGGCATCATTATGTTTTCGTGTTGTTGTCCCCCTCATTTTTTAGAACAACACTATGTATGATGGATGGGTAGGAAAGACCGGCAGAAGTACATGGGGATCAACATCGTAGATGCAACGAAGGCATGAAGAGAACTTGGAAAAAATTCACTACCAATTGTTATGAAGATGGAATAAAATTAATGCACCAACCTTGGTAAAGGATCTACTTGGTCATCCTTATTCTTATATAATCATTTTTTATAGGATAATGTTAGTAACCTATTTTTTATAAAAAACCATGGAGGTCAAGGGAAAAGGGATTTATTTATTTTGGGGGTTTTATGGGCGTTGTCGCTTTTGTTCTCTATTGAGGAAGTCCTCTAACTTTGTTTTGTTGTAATGGAAACCATCTGGGGTATACTATAAAGAAAATAAAGGAAATGTTTTTTTTTGGGGGGGCGGGCATCTTATTGTGTGCATAATTTGTGTGAATATCGAATCTAGTTTATTTCTTTCATATGGATATGTGGAATTTCTGACATAATGGTTTCTATTTTGCAAGTATTGTCTAGTATTTTCTCTCTTATATCAATAATTGTTACATGCTAATTTTTTTATATGACCCTCAGGTTATGCCATCCTCTAGGATTTACCTCCATATCTCCACAATATTAGCTACACTTAAACTAAAAAATTATTCCCTTCAATAGGACTGAAAATTCTAGTGCATATGAACTCTAATGAACCCTTAATGGCCCTTGCATGAGAACCCTAATCTCAACCCATTGCCAACAAATGGTTCCATTTCCAGGGACAATGTTCAAATGAGAAATACTAGCGAAATGGATAAGGGGACCTATAAGTATAAGATCAAATATTGGTGTGATAAAAGGTTCAAGGATTTTGTATTGTAAGAGGTAGAGTTGTGGTCCCAATGAAACCTGACTATGTGTAGAATTTTTTTTATGATGGACTTTCTCATAATGAACATGAGGTTTTTTTGGTGTGAGTTTCCTATAAGCCAATATAAGTGGCTAAAAAAATTGTGGAAGCCCCAATATACCAAAATTGATAGAGGACAAGTGCTCAATGAACTTTTATAATAGTGTGGCTTTACATCAATTGGATCGTCAAATCATGCAAGTAGTGGACTTGTGGTTAGAAAATAGTGTCAACTAATACATGGTAAGATTCACTATGAAGAATCATCAATATTTCTCCAAGTATTCTTTATAAAAGGAGCTAAAGGACAATTTAAAATAGATATACCACTGTGGATTAATATTGGGTTGGTACAAGAAGGAATGCTTCCATTTATTCCCATTACCATGGTTGAGTGGACACCTTTCGCCACAGGGGAGTGGATAGAGAAAGTACCGGTGACTTATAGAATGCCAAATATTTAGAATATAGTGGGGGGTAGGTAATAGTGCAAGGTTTGAATAGGTTCCAAAGAGGTCGGCCATCACAAGTCAATGTTGGATAAATAAAATGAAAGTAGTTAGAAAAATAACTGAGCAGCTACAAAAAGAGATATGGAAAATACTGGAGTGACCAAGGAAGGTTAAATGAATTGAAAAATATATGTAGGTGTTGATAGTTGGTCAAATCTTGGTTAAAATAGAGGTGGATAACAATGAAAGGAATCCCAATAAGAGGAATCTAGGACCAGGAAGTCTCACGGAGTTAGAAGAGAGAGAATAAGGTGACAAAGAGGGATGTGTTATTCATACTATTGATGCAGAGCCAACTTTTGAAGAAGTTGTGTAACAGCCTGAGTCTAGGGTGTCAATCAGGTCGAAGGATAGAAAGACCCTAAAGAAGTTAATATGGATATAAAAAAATTTAAAGCAAGTAATGTACCTTTCTAATTTTAGTCACACTAACTCAAGAAGTAGATCAACTTAATCTACAACTCATAAAACAAGCAAAACTAGGTACTAGAGATGATACTAAAATTGCCTAAATCAACCTTAATACACTGAAGAGTTTGCCTAAATTAGAATAGGATCAATGATTGGTTTTGTAAGGTAAGTGGAAGGTCTACAAATAAATATCATAGGTGCACAAATACATAATTTCATATTATATCAATCATGGAAATGCTTGATCTGAAGAATCCTATTGACAATGTGTTGGGAGCATTTAGATTTTGAGCATCAGTTAGGTTGAAGTATACTTATAGGTTACTAGGAATCCCAGTATATGAAAAATACATACCTTATTTCATCAAGTTTCAAAACCAAAGGTTTAGGAAGGATTATAATTTATTTGGGTATTAAACTGGCAAAACTAGTTTCTTAGACAACTCAACTAATTAAGAAACAAAGATTTCCAAACAATGGAAGAGGGTTTCAAATTCTCATTTTTATTCTTGGGTGGGATTAAGGGAGGTATTAATGACCTTAAAATTCTAACATAAACAAAAATTGACATACCCGTAGCTTTTGGTGACAGTTATAATAAAACCAGTCAAATTTTCATGAAAATCTAGGCAAGGTAAGAAAACTTTCATATGAAACTTCATGAGATTGTTTAGAAATGTCATATAATTTTCATAGAAGAAATATTACATCAATTTTAACTCATAGAGGCTGAAATTAACCTCACTTGACAATCAGTGGTAGCCTCTTTTAGCAAAAACATCATTACTAGAGGGATTGGAGACCATAATTCATTATGGATTGAAAGGGATAGCTCCAAAAATATTCAATGAAAATAATACACCTATGGATATAATAATAAAACCTTAAAATGTTAAACATTAATGTCTGAAATGAATCCATCCATCATCAGATATTGTCATCTTCAAAGAAATATAGAGAAGGAAGAGAAGGAGAGTAAGAATTCGAATAGGAATCCTTCAATCACTAAGAAGAGATATCGAACATGGCTGAAATGGATCTCAATTCCAGAAATTATACCTCCATAATTTTATTCACATGCTACTCTTTGAATTACTGAGGAAAAACTAGGATAGTACTATGGGGCACATCTTCCACAGTTCGCTTGGGCACATCTCCAAGCACTAGAGAAGCTCAAAGCTTACTCACTCAGAAAATAAAAATGACAAAAGATTTGAGAGGGGTGTGATATAATTATTTTATAGAAAATTTGGCTTCATTGTCTAATTTACTCTTCACATGGCCCACTCTCCTAAACCAATGCACCCTCATGAGTTGAATAGGAACTTTCATGCTTTGTATTCCTTGATTTCTTGACTTTCCAACTGACATGCTTTTCTTCCTTTGGAAAATGTGCCCTCCTTGTTTCCTGATTTCACACTGACATGCCATTTTTTCCTTTTAGAAACAGTTCCCTCATTTCTTTCCTAAACTTTCCTTCTTTTCTCACTGACATGCTTTTCCTGAACTTTCTCGCTTTGTGCATGCTTTTCTATCTAGCTGCTTTTATCTTTTTCTTCCTTTATGGATATTTCTAATTTCTCCTAGTTTCCTTTTAGGATGACAAATAATTGGATCCAAAAGTATTCATGTTCCACCTTATCCTCCTAGCACATCCACTTAATACAAAAATTTGTATTATTATAAATATTCTAATTTCAACATAAAATTTTAGCCAAAGGTTAAATAAATTAAAATACTGTGGAAATTAATATACCAACATGGCCCCTATTAATTAAATGATAGGGGCCATGGGATTCTTAAATGTTGGGGGGTTTCTTCTATGGTGGTATTATCCAAAATGGTTACATTACAGTCCTCCCCTCCCAAAATTGTTTTTCCTCAAGAAAGAACCAATCCCAACCATCTAGGAAGCCAACCAATGACTTCAATTCTCAAAATAGGTTGTTGGTTGTCTAGAATTGGAATCCTAAATTACAATATAAATACCAAGGTCCTCCATGTTTCTGTTGCACCACTCTGATTATAGTCATCCCCCAGTGACAAACCCTTCTTCAACAAAAATTTCAACCCAGTAAAGATAATTGAGTATAATGCATGGATCTCACTAACTATTTTGCAAGATCCAAATCTTACTTCCCATTTTGGAAATATTTCATTCCAAATAATTCCAGGGTCCCATGGTATTATCAACATCCTTAGACATCAGCAACAACAATTTCTTTTATCATCATAGAAAATGAAAATGAGGATGTGAAAATCACACCACCACACTGGAAGATCAACACTTCTTGTGAAAAAATGAAATTGTGAGGGACCTTGCAATAACTTATGAAACTCTTCAATGTAGGGACAAAACCTTGTGATCCTTCTCAACCAAGCATATAAATTCTTATGTTCCTAATGCACACAAGTATTGTATCTCACAAATTTGTTGTTGCAATGACATAGATATAAATTCCATGTCCCAAGAAAACTGTAGGCATCTTCCAACAACCTTATATGCCCATGCTACTCACAGGAGATGTAGGATGTGTCTTCTGAAGCTCCATTCATGTAAGAAAAATGTGCACCCTACAAAGTGTGAAACTCCAAAAAGTACCTATCCATCCATGCCATTGATGAACTATTACTTCCACTGTCAGGTTCATATGGTAAGCTTTTGACTGTATCATGTGCACAATCCCAATGGATCAACTCTATGCCACCAGTCATGCAAGCATCGCTATGAATGGAAGAATCAAAGATAGGAAATGGATTCCTCTGCTACTGCTACTAAGAAGGGTATGGTGTTCTCTTAAAATCCTCATGGATGAGTGTGGGATCCTCTTGATCCTTACTTGGCACCAAAAGAAAGAATACCTTCACCCAATTATCATCCACATGTGCTATGGTTGTAGTAGAAAAAGCAGAGGATGAAAAGTCATGAATCAAATTGAAACTTCTACAATACTCATCCACCAGGAATGTGGATGAATCCTTGACTCCTTTGATTGGTTCATAAAATGTACCATCTGGTTCCTCCTCCAAAATTATACAACTTTCAACAAGAGAAAGATCCAAATCTCTCTGAAATAGTGCAAGTGTTTGGTCTTCATTTTGTTTGCTTTCAAAATCCTCAAGAACACTCAAATAAAAATGTACCTCGTGTGCATATGTACTAGAGGTATATAATGGCTGAAAAATATATCTTTGTTGTTGATCACAGGTTTGACCATATCAGTAAAACCAAAATACTTATCATAGAAGAAAAAATATTTGTTACCTCCATAAATCTCCATATTGGCTATGCATTCATCCACCCAATCCATGGATGAATAAAATATTCATCTTGCTGATTTATGTGAGATGTAATCAAACACCTGTTACACCTAAAATTGGTTTCTATGATCAATCCCTTGAAGTGATATGGTCAAAGCATCTTTTGAAGAGTCGTTTTCCCAACTCTAAGAGGTCTGACGCACCTTTCCTCCTAACATAGGGCACCAAACCTTCCTAGTGCCTCTTTCCTACTGACATAGTGCATCGGTGACACATATTGCCTCAATACAAGGAGCATTAGCGCATCTTTCCCATGTACAAGGAGCATCAACACTGTCAAAAAGGTGAAAAAAATAAGAGTTTGATAACCTTCTAGACAAAAGTCCTCATGGAGGCTTATCCCAACTGCTTATAGTAGGTGGAATTCATGCCCCCAGCCTCTAGGTATCATTCCTCACCTTCATCCCAAAATATCTCAACCCCTTTGGGCTTCCTTTGTCCTATATATACAATCTTCCCTTCATGGATAGGAGGACGTAAGAGAACCAAGAGAGCACCTTTATATTGTTGGTATCATTGTTGATATAGGAGGAAAAGAGTGTAGATGTGTTAACACCCAAAAATGGTTAACTACCTCATCTACCCCATTACATGGCTCATTTGTCCACTTTCCTACCATATCTCCATCAAAAACCCATAAAACCATCTAAAAGTTCACCGAAAAGCTTAAAATGCCTCCAAAAGGCTATAAAATCCTTTTTTCCTCCAAAAATATCCAAAAAGGAATAAAAAATATAAAATAATGAGGAAAAAAGAAGAAACCCTAAATAGCTGAAACCCTAAACAGCTAAAACCCTAAAAAGCTGACCTAAACCACATGGTTTTATAAATAAGTGATGGAGACCCATTATTCCATATCCATTATCATAAGTATCATGCCTCTGCCGAAATTATTCTTGAAACCCTAGCTTATCATTAAGCTACTTTCACCATTAAGAACTCTTTTTGGCCCATTTTCCACCACCGGAGAAAGAGAAGAAGCAGCTTGGAGCTCGAAGCCACCGACATCGGACCAGTGCAACGGACTCTATCAACCTCCTCATTAGAGGTAACATCAATAAAGATCATTATTTATTTCTTTACCGTTTCTGCTTCATATTATTTACTTTTTACTGTTTTAGCTTCAAGAACGTATTTAGATTAGTTTTTGTTTCAGTTTATCATTATTTAATTCATATATCATTGAACTGCTACTAAGGAATCCACATCCCTTAGTAGGTGCTCATTCGCACAAGCTAGGGTGAAAACCCTAGCAACAGTTTTGGCGACTCCGCTGGCTTTTTTAATTTAATTTTTCTGTACTGTACTTTCGGCTGTCGTTTTCGGCCGCCGGAAACCGCACTTTTTTCTTCCGTAGTCGCGGCCCGACCGTGCATTTCAGGCCCTAACCTGCGACCAGCCCGCCGCTGTCGGCCATTCTCCTGCGTCCTGGACGCGTCTTTGAACTTTCCCAGTTGCGCCCCGACCGCATTTTTTCAGCACACAATCACGATCCGACCGCGCCTGTTCATTACACAGTCGCGATCCGACCGCCGCTGTCAACCAGAACCCCGCAACCTAGACCGCGCCTGTTTCCTTTAAACCCATGATCTGCGCGTGACTATTTCCTTCAAACCCGCGGTCCGACCGCGCGAGTCCGCCCCATACCCGTGGTCCGTGAACTTTTTTTTGCCCTTGTTTTCGCGCCGAAACCCAGCCACTTTGCCTCCATTTTTCCTGCACTTGCACAGCCACCTGTTCCACTTGCAGCCCTACAGCCATTTCTGTCCCTTGTTTACAGAATTGTTTAAAAAAAATTTAGCATTATTTATTTCAGAAAAAATTCGCATGGTAAATTTTTTTTTTAAGTTTTTCCTACATTATTATTGTTATTGAGTAACTATTTTGGATTCATAACCTCACAAGCACACAATCTGTCCCCTAATTCAAGTGAGACCTAAAATCTACTTAACTCAACCAACACTATAACCTCATTTGAGGAACACAAAAGAATTTTGTAGTTAGGTAGGATCGGGGGGATAGGCTTCCAATAACACCCCTCGGTTATTTACACGTGAGACATAGTTGTTGTCCATTAGGGAACCAAAATCCCTTAGTATTTTTTGACACGGTCACAACCGGTTTATCAGAGGGCCTCTCCCTTAGGAGGGTTGAAGTCGTGAGATTGGTTCCGGAAGTCTGAGTGGAATACCGAACTCCATTCAGTAACTGAAGGGCTACCTTTCGCAGTTCTCGGAATATCCTTGTATAGGGAATATTGCGGTTAAAGGACCAAGCGGCAGATTTACCTTTCTGGACGTGTCATGAGGGGGGTATCTTAGTTGCCATACTTCTAGGTTTGCGTACCCGGTGTCCCTCCCGGTAGGGGGATACGTTAGCCATTTGACTTTCCTATTTATATTGTCTGACTTGGATTTCATCACCTTGCAGAGGATATACTTAGTTGAGTCATAATACTATTAGTTAGGTGTTTGCATGCTCCCTTACCTCCTCTGGGTCTAGTGAGTCCACCGATTTTTCTTTTTTAGGAAACCGACTGCTTATTGGTATTCTGACCACTTTGTTGACACTCCGCCTATTGTAGCACGCAGTTACAGTAGGTGTTTTGAGTTGTTTTTTCGACACCACAACCCACATATTTGAAAACCACTTGTCACCATTGACTCTCCGAGACATTCTCGTCGCCTCAGAGGCGAGCCCCCACAGCACGGTTCACTTGACACCACCCGTCATCACCGTAGATCTTGAGCCTTGTCACTCGACTCCACTCGTCAGCGGCAGAGGACTCCGTCACCAGATTCCGAGAACACTCTTTACACTGCCCCCACTAGCCCCATGGCTGGCGTGAATCCCAATCCCTTCATTATAGGGACCACCGGTGGTACATCCGCCACTATACCAGTTACTACACCTATCATGGGTATGCCCTCAACAGGAGGCCCGTCTACCATTCCCCTCACCGTACCTATTCCCACGACAGGAATACCCATACCCACTCCATTAGTAACTCCTACCGCCCTTGGTGGCGCAGGACCTTCTCATGCCACCGTAGTTCCCCCACTTGGGGGTAACATCCCTCATATGACCCCTCCACCTGGGGGCATGATCCCCAACGTGGTCCAACCCACTACCATGTCACACCCTCCATCCAGTTTTCCATACATGGCTAGCCTCAACCTACCTGACCTAGCCAGGTTAACCAACGACCCCATCCGGCACAACCCTATGTGGCCCCACATGCCTACCAAACTCCCCTCTGACATCCCTAAGTTTGAGGGTAAGGCAGGTGAGGACCCACAGAACCATATCATGTCTTTCCATCTATGGTGTTCCTCCAATTCCATAGTAGATGACTCCATTCGCCTCCGTTTATTACAGCGCACTTTCACTGGCTCGGCTGCCAAATGGTATATCGAGCAACCCCATGGAACCCACACCACCTTTACGTCCCTGGCCTTGACCTTCCTCCAATTCTTCCAGTTACCTGTTCGCTATGACACAGGCGTTGAGATCCTCCTATCATGCAGACAAAACACGGCCACCCATATCACAGACCACATCCATGAATGGCGACGACGCCGTAGCCTATGCAAAATCAAGCTAGATGACCGGATCTTCCTAGATTGGTTCCTCAAGTCCCTCCTTCCGCTCATTGTTAAGGATGTGGCAGTTGAATGACCCCAGACTGAAGAAGAGGCTATCCTTAAGGCCCAACAGTTTGATCTCATTTACGCCCAGTCGGGTTATCTTTACACCATCATACCGGACGCCTCTCGAGGCGATCCCCCACATCACGATGCGCCGGGGGCATCCCACGCTGCCGATGGCATCATTGGCCGCCTCTCTTCGCAGCCTCAGCCCTTTTCCATAG
>LPNX010262499.1:2610-100110 GCA_001517045.1 Pseudotsuga menziesii
GGGGGGGGGGCATATTTACCTGAAAGAACTTTTATCTTGACTGGTTATTTTTTTTTATTATCCTTGGTTTAGCTAGGGTTTTTCTTGGTTTTTGCTTGCTAGGGTTTTGGATATGTAGTTTTTTTTAGTAGCATTGTGATAAGGATATTGTATGTACAACTTCATCTTATTCATATTGATGAATTTTTTATTGAGTTTTCACTTGATCCAATACTTATGTAATTTGTCAATTATATTTTCAACCATCTATGTTCTTCATGGTATATAATTCCCATCTATATGTCTTGTGGATTTGCCATAAGATAAGAAGAATTATGTTGAGTGATTAATGCAATTATAATTAAAGAAGATGAGGATTTTGTTAATGTTGTAGTTATATTCATTTATTGCATGTATGTTTATGCACCTAGTGTAGTGGGGATTTCTCCCTAGCTACGTGCAAAAGCACCAACCTTACCTCATCCAGAGCATAAGAAAGAGTTCAAAAATAACAAAAGAAACAAGACAACAATAGAAAATATTTTTTAGGGTTTTCACATATATAAAACTAAATAATGCAAGAAATAACAAAGAATGCACCTTTCTAAAAATGGGCCATTGTAGCCATCCTTGGAAGTGGTTCCGCATCTCCACAGTTTGGGTCTCCAATCTCTTCCACAACTGGTTTTCAAATGGGGAGAATGGATCCAAATTGGTATGGAGTGAACTCAATGTACACTGTAGGAAATGGTGTGGAAAAACATGGAAATAATCGCAGAAGATGTGATGTGAATGATGGAAAATGGAAAAAAGTGTTTTGGAGGAGTTCTTGACAATGTATTTATAGTATGATATTAGGGTTTTTTGACCCATGGTATTTATCTAGGGTTTTTACCCATTCTCAAATTTTAGGGTTTTTGACCCTTTTTGGGAGAGAGTGGGGATAAATCACAATAAAAGAGAGTGGGGATAAATCACAATAAATGCTCAGCATCATTTCATTTATGGGAAGTAATAATGATGTTATAGACCATTTTTAGTGGAAATACAATTATGAAGGTCAAAATGAAGAAAATAATGGTGGGAATATGATGTATGGCTATGGTTTATACCATGGAGAGCTAGGGAACACTTTTTAGTGTTAACATATTTCCCCCCGATGTGTGAGGGGAGGAGCTCATCATATGGCCGATAGACATCATAGGATCATGGGAAAATGGTGAAAATAGTGGAGAGAATGGAGAGGACCACGGAGGAGTGGAGCTTCCTTGTTCGAACTACAATATTGGATTTTGGTTTTTTATTGCTTCTAAAAAATGGATGAGATACATATGATGTGTGACATGTATAAGGACAAGGAAGCCATACCCATCCTCGTAACAATGTCAAAAGAATAAATAATGGGGATCAAGGCTCAAATTATGGGAGTCGATCAATACATATACAAATGGTGATACATAATGGTGGCCTCAATGGGAAGCTGAATACAATGTCGATATGAAGAACTGATACATAGGAACAATGGCATTCTCATAGAATGCAATATCATCACAACTAATGCTCTGGTGGATCTGTAGGTGTACATAACTAGAGGGACTTAATGAATGAGAGTCACAATCTCTATGGTACAATATGCAGCATCAAGTACTAGAGATACATGGAAGCGTAACACTGGGGGCTTCCAAACACTGTCTCCAATGCAGTCCAAAAATCACAAGGGACATGAGATTGTATGGGTCCCATAGTAGACTCACCAATGTGCTAGAGTCATGTGACAACCGGGGTCTTTGACCAAATAATGAACGAACCAATACCCTGGACGAATCTCAGTGGTGCAATGATGTATCTGAAGTCAAGAACATGAGACACAACCAACCCGAAAGGCACTAATGACTCCTTTCAAGTGGTACAAGGAACTCATCAATGTGGTGGATGAAACCAGGATACAAGGACCTCTCGATCTATCTTCTAGAGTAGATGTGTTGACATTGACAAAGGGAGACCTGCAACTAACAAGGCAATGATGTTTCCTTGATTATAAGCATGATGGGGATAACCAAAGATGTGGAACAATTAGGGGACTAACACACTGAATGGGGGAATGGGGGTAGGGGAGTATGGGGGCCTCAAAATTCCTTTGTTCAAATTATGATGGCAGTTCTGACCTAGCAACAAATGAAACTGGCTCATGGGAACGGGATCATAGCTAGAAAATAGGAAGATAACTACAATGGGAAATACTAAGGGAGGTAACTTGAATAGTGACATTTAGGGGATCAAAGGAAGACTAGTCGCAGAGTACTCTAAACAAAGGCGACCTGATGGGGGAAAGATGCCATAATGTGAGACCATATGTGGTGGTGCCAAAAGACATCGTTTGATCCTTCTTCATAGTTTAAGGAGCATGAAGAAGGGATAGAAGTAAGCTCGATATGATATGATCTCATGGGTTTTAGCAAGCCCGAGAAGGTAAATGCTTGATGGTGTTTTCATTTTTAGAGAGTCTGAAAACAAGAAGAAGACTCCAATGTGGTCTCCTTTTCATATGTAGTTTCCTAAGCCTGAAAAAGGATAAAAGTGTACAAAGGAGAACTCTCCCAACCTTGGGGGAAGAGAGACTTCTATATCGTAGGTAGTCCAACGAGGCTATAAAAGGTTAAACCTATACTGACTGGAAGGTCATTCAAACACTTTTATGAGAATGAACAAAACCAAGATTGCTCGGTGATATTTTCTTGATGAGAGAGATGGAAAAGAGCTTAAAGACAACCCATAATGAGCTTTTTCATAAGTTACGGTCCCAATGTCTGAGAAAGCATAAAAGGATAGAGAGGAAAATGGTCGTAACTAAAATGTTATAGGGTGGTCCTTTTATTTTGATAGTCTCTGTATTCTGAAAAAGGAGATAAACGAGGCCACATAAACACCCTTTCAAATACTTTAACGAGCGTGAAAGGATGCAAGTGTGCTCGACAATATTTTCATTCTTTCAGGAGTCAGAAAAGAGATTAACAAAAACTCTGTAATGGTCAGTCAAGCAAGGAGGAAGTGCTTGATGTATGGAAAGAGGTTATGTTGTGAACATGGCTAACAGGAATAACTAAGGAACACTAATGAGGCCTCCTTACGAGAAGATGGATGGCTATAAAATAAGGCCAACTATGTAGTATGGATGGAGGGGATGACTCGTTAACATTCTAGTACGTGTGTGGGGTGATTTGTGTGATGGCATGCAAATCAAGGTGAATTTTGGGAAATGTCCTAAAAATCCATAGTAGATATCCAGACATGGGTATCTTCAAAATATAGAGGAAGAAAAACTGAACCCGATGGTGCATACGGCATCCCAAACAGACACTGAATGACTTTGTGGTGCACGGAAGAAAAACTAGACCAAATGGAGGCCTATAAACAGGGGGGGCCACTTGACATGTGTCATTTTTACTGGTCAGTGCTAAGTTGGATTGAAGGACCCAGAACACAATTATTGTTTTCTTTCAATTGGATCGATTTTTTTCCGAACTATGACTTGCAGGTAAGATCTCTCATCAAACCCGTCATTTTCAGTGGGTTGCTTTGTGTTTTTGGTCACTCTAGGGTATTAGTCGATCCCAAAGGGTTCTCAGGGTTGGGTCACACTTTTCGAGGGAAAAGGAGTAACCCAGGTCGCTCTTATCGAGCAGACAAGAACAACCTGGTCACACCTGTCAAAGAGACAAGCACAGCCTAGGTCGCACTGTTCAGAGGATAAAAGTGACCCAGACGCTCATGTTTAGTATTTTTTAGCTACTTGGGTCACACAAAAGGGACAAACAGGGGAGACTTAACCCATAATGAGTTTTTGTGCATAGCTGGACCTAACAAGGACTGTGTGTATGTGCAGAATTTCTCTGGTCATGTGGCAGGAGCGAGATATTGGTAACCTTTGAGGTGAGGTGCATGATGACCCAGTGGTGCAAGATTTTCTCGCTCAGTGTGATCTATGGAAGTTTTTCCAAATCCCACTTATGCATTTAACAAAGCTATTGTTGGAAACGCTGGTGAGATTTTGGGATCGGGAGGTGGATTCTTTTATCATCCAGGGTGAGCGGGTAGAGATCATGCTCCTCAATTTGTACTTTCTAACTGGACTCCCATTGTTGGGTGTGATCAGTGACACTACGCTGAAGCTTACACATGGGGTGTGACAGGATGACCTCTGTGATAGGCATTGTTATGCCTCAGCATTGGTGCACTCGTTGTACATACCAGTGTGTGACATTGAGAGTCTTCATACTCAAGCAATAGTAGTGACAGTGCTACGTATACTGGGATCATCAAGGCTGCACAAAATATTAGGGGGTCAGCTTTAGATGGTGGAGCGTGTGCTGAGGGGCACCTAATTTGGGTGGGCCCATATGTTTTTAACTCAATTTTGGCGTCAACTAAACCATGCTAGTTCGGTGGGAGGATATTTTTGTTTCCCTTTGTTTTTGTGCTCATTCTTCTTTGAGCAACTGCCTACACTACGACCGCATTTGGCGGTGTGTGAGGGGGGACCTCGCGAGCCTCACATGAGGAGGCAAAGCGTGATGATGATTAGAGAGGGAGGTGGCTTGGTGGGCCATTTCCTCACCCAGGAGCTCTTCGCATAGTGGCAGGAGCTACCAGTCCTTATAGAGTACTATATGTATGATTGTATGGATTACTGGGGAAATATTGAGATGCCTTGACCCCTAGGATAGGTCTGGGGACCCGATGGTACGTATACATGATTCTTTGTGTGGTTGCATTAATATATAGTTTACTAGCTTAGTGGTAGTCATTTTATGTGTGTGATGGATACTGATGATGTACTATGTGCATGTGCAAACATCGAGCCATGCCATCCAGCAAGGTATCAAAGACATAGGGGCAGAGTGGAGGGTTTGGATCCACTTTCTCATGGGCACAGGAGGGGCCGGAGTGGTACACTAGACTCACTATGAATCGATGTGGAGCACTTACTAGAGGGGGTCATCGATGAAGGGTGGAAGTACCTTGACGATGACTTTATCGTCGCATGTTACAGGGTTCCTCCAAAGTGGATCTCCCTTATGAGGAGGATCGTAGTTGCTACTGAGTATGTTAGAGTAGCGTCATAGGGTGATTTGCCTATTGAGGAGGAGGAGGAGGAGGAGGAGGACACTAAGGAGGGTGCAGAGTCTGAGGAGGATGAATCCAACTAGTATCTAGTGATGTTTCCCCCAATGCGGTGGTCAATAGGGATTTTTTGTATTATATGTATGATTAGCCAAGAAAGCCGATGAAGCTTCTCATTTTGTACTGAACATTATGACATGATAAATATATGCAAGTGGATGCACTTTTTAGGTGTTTTATGGGTTTTTTATCACTCTCTTTTTTATGATTATGATGATGCCTATGTGACGTATATGACATATTTATCTGTGGATATATGATGATGCATGATGTACTTTATTTCCTATATGTGATGATTGATGTGCCACTCTAGAACGTCATTAGCCATTTGGTCTGCTACACTATTGAGACTTATGGGAACATGCATGAATGAAATGGATTCAAAATGTCTAACCAAGTGTCCAGTGTGTAGGAACTTTCTAAAATGACAAGGATCACGTACCCGATAGCAGTTATTCAACTCAGAGACAAGAAGTTGGGAGTCTAGGAAGACATCAAGGTGGAGAATACACAAGTGGACGGCAATGGCCAAGAAACCAGCAACACTGTCATACTCAACCTACTTGTTGGTAGAAATTCCAACACACATTCTATCGATATGGATCAACTCATGTGACGAGGAATAAATGACCCACGTAGCCGAGGTGAGATTAGGATACCATCTACTTGCTCCATCAAGAAAACCAACGTAGCGACGTGAGGTAGGATCCATCTAGAGAAACCAAAGAAACAAACTATGATACTTGTGACAAGAAAAAATCAAAACAAAAAAAAGAAAAACTATGACACAAGTGTATTCATGGTGGGTGATTTCAAGCATAGAACCTCTTGACGTAGAGCCCATTGTGGGGATTATTCAAGACATGGTTGTCAGACTTAGCAAGGATATATTCCCCCTTGTCAAGACATCAATGGATGATATATGGGACATAACACATGGAATCAAACTTCCCTTTTCCTAACTTATCATTGGCTTGATCATAGACGAGGACAAGGTTGCCCTCGCTAAAGGTGCGAGGGTGGATGTGGGAGTCAAAATGGGACTTCGACCGAGTCTTGGCTACTTTGATAATCTAGAGAGCAGCACAACGGTCCTCATTGGTTCATTCGAGCATATGTAGGCATTGTTCTAATGGTTGTGTATCAGGTAGAAGATCAATGGAAAGGCGGAGTGGTGGAATCTGGCATTCAATGGGAAGAAATGACTGCACACAATGGACCAAGTGAAAAGGGGTAAAACTGGTGGTAGTTTCAGGGATCTCTTCGTCATCGCAAAATTAGTGCCGGTATAGATCAAGTGGATATTAGATGGTCAAGGATGAGAAAGGACTACTAGAATTAGAGATCGTGTATATGGTGTTATTGGTGGTGTCTAAGGAAGAAACCGGAGGGTGGATCTCCTCAACGATAGTAGTGTCGAACTCATGGGAGTGTTTCTGAAGGTCATGAAGGAGTGACTGATACAAGGGAAATTCTAGGAAGTGGTGAGAATAGTGACCATATAGGCCACAAACTACATAAGGATGGTTGGTTCACAGTGACTTGTTCTTAAGCACTGGTGGATCTAGGACGGTGACCACTAGGGTGTCGTAGGTCTCAACTATAGTGTCCATGTGGGTGTGAAGGAGAGGTAAATTGGGATAATTTTGTGTCGCATGGACTTGGACATCGTACAAAGCACATATAGGAGTAGGACTAGGTTTTGTTGTTGCTTTGGTTTCCTTGCCCCCGGTATTTTTTGGAGGAGGAGGGGCAGGAGTAGAGAAAGAAGTAGTCTTTGGTGGACCAAGAGGTGGGTGTGACATCATCTCAATAGGTTGGATGGGAGTCAACACAACCTAGGGAATCAGGGGCAGGGTAGGTGGATCGAGGTACCACATAGGAATACCCAAAATGAAACCATGCAAGTTGAGAGTAGCCATGACAGGCTTACTCACAATGCCAGATGGTGGAAAAAGGAATGGAATCCTGTGGACAAGAAATGAACCCCAATAATTCCCTAAGGATTATGGTTGGGGTTGCGACTGAGGTTGCAAGGTGGTTGGAATGGTACCAGATGTGATAGTGTACAAATCTGATTTATCAATTGATGAAGGAGGATGTGGTAAATAAAAAAAGGTGTCTGTCATAGGAGCATTGGAAAACAAGCCTAGGACAACTGCAGACAAGGATGGTATGGACACGATGTTGATGGTAGTGTCGATAGTGGGAAGGACATGTTTTGATGTGGTTGGCCCCTTTCGATCATAGTACGTTAGATGGTCGATGGTCATGATCTTTCGATCATGAGGGAACATCAAGAGTCGAAAGATGATAGATGGAATGGCTCACATTGTATATATATAACTGCATCCTAGGAGGAGGTTGTAATCAAGTTGATCGTTGACAACCTCAATGTCAATCAACATTGTTTTTCCAGCTAAATCAACAGGAATGTTCATGAGAACACATTGGGCTGAGCAAAGTGACCATCGTAGATGCAAAGAGTGGTGGTGGAAGGTTGAAGGGTGGGAGATCCAAGATTTTTCCGAAAAAAGGTTGACATAACACAAATGGATTCCCCCTTATCAATGATGCATCGATGAATAACCAAATTCTGAATTGTCACCAAAACTTGGAAGGCAACGGATGATGGCATCCTAGGCTATCCTTGATCTAGGTCGAAAGTAATCAACCTATAATCAGAGTGATTGACGGCACTTAGTGTGGACAATAACACTTTACGTTGTGAAGTACAAGTTTTGATCACTTCTAGAGTAGACATGGAAGTGGGGGACTAGGCCAACTCGTCAATAATATTGTAGTTGAGCACATCTCTGGCAATGGCGTTGTTCCCGATGCGACACATAGGGAACCGTGGGATTTTGGCAGTCCCATATGTAGAGGGGATCGGTAAATGTAAAGACATGTCAGGATTAATGGAGGTAGATGTTGCATATGGGTCAACGGTTTTCATGGTGGAACCATACTGGTTTTTTCGAGTCTGGAGGTTGACATCAAATTAAAATGTTATGAGGTAATGGACACTAGGATCAGTGGGTTAAGTCGCAGTAGTGATTGTGAGATCTTGTGGGGCCAATGGTTGGGTTACAACCATTCCTTGGTGTGGTAGGGGATTTTGGAACACCATAGGTGGAGGACCCAGTGATGCTGGGTTTCGTGGAGCCGGAGCGGTCGCATTGGGATCACGTTGACTATCATTTTGGAGTAATTGTTGGACACAATTCAAGTGAGGAAAGTGATGAGTGTAATGTCCATAAGTCTTATAGCTGGCACATGGATGGTTAGTATGCAACTGTGGGTTCTTCCCAGGTCGATTGGGATGCTAGGGATTCTGTGGAAGAGGCTCAACATCATTATTGTTTAGAGGTTTGGCTTGCTGGCCACCTCCTTGAGGCTGGTTGTTGCCTCAATTCCTACCTCTCTTGATCCTTCCCTTCTCTTGTTGGTTATTGGGGGTGGGTTGGTTAGGGAGGTTCTATTGTGCGTAGACCTATCCTGTAGGAGCAGGAGAATTTGGGTTCAGAGATGGGGTGGGTTGTATAGGTGGTGTGCAATATACAAGCGTATATTGTGGGACTGCAAAGTCCATAGTTTGGCCAGTACACAAGTGTGTCGAACAAGTTAGACCATGAATGTGAGGAGTTGGTGCAAGGGGCGCATAGGAATGGGTGGCTCTGGACTTAGTCATTACATGTGAATAATTAGGGGCATAACCTGGTTGGGAAACACTATGGATGTTACCAACACTATGGGTGTTACCAAGATGGGGTGGCATCATGGGAGAGGCCGAATAAAACTAAGGGTGTTGAGTAGTAGAGCCAATAACTCCATCAACAGCATGAGATGCCCCCTGCGTATCTCAACGTGAGGTGCAGGCACGGGGAGCCTCAGGTATAATAGTATACAAGCAACCCAACTGTTCATGTTGGCCTAATTTTCCCCACTCTCGCAACCCAAGTTCAACAGACACATGAAACCAACAAAACACCCAAAGACATTGGCCCAACAGAGCAAGATCAGCTGGCAACACATGTGAGGCAAGTGTAGTCTCACCCTATATATCTTAATGTGTAACTACCATAACCATGTTTCTGAACTTGGAGAGGGGTTACAGTCCCTTGGCACATGGCCAAGGCGCTCGACAGAGTACGAAGGATGGATCTTTTTACTACTCGACAGTGGCGCAATAATGCGACATAGTCGACGCGAGACAAAACATTGTCCTTGATAACTTAACAACTGTTGTAATAGTGTGACGTAGATGATTCGTTAATGGTAAATAACAATGCGGTGATTGTATTACAAATTAACAGTATTTTAACATGAAATAATACTAGTGCTAGACAATGCTTTAATCATTCATTCATTCACTACTTTTATCAGTATTGTGACATTCATTCAAGCAATAACCATAAACAATGCAATATAATCAAACATCAAACATTAACCAATAAACATTCAATATTCAACATTCGACATTCATCATTCAATCATTCATGCAACACAGGAAATAATGTGGAAACCCAGCCGGGAAAAACCACCAAGGTGCTCTTCATCTTGCATGAGAAATATATGGCACCTTGCAGTCTGTGGCTTGCAGACTATTTTGAGATATGTCTATTTAGCTAGGACTCTTTCTTTCTCTGATGCTCTCAATTTTTTATTATTTTCTTCTATCTACTCCTATTGATCCGTACACATCCTGGATTGACTCTTCTACTCTACTATCTGTGGACTCAACTGCAAAATGACTCTTACAAAATGGTATGCGCACACAGCTATAGATCCACAGCTCAACAACCTTCTACTATCAGGATTCTCTCTGCTCTCCTCAAACTACTTCTACTATTCTATGAACAAAAACTGAACCAACTGAACGCTTATACAGAGCAATTTTTTCCTATTTATAGATATTACAAGACCACGCAAGGTCTACTAAGTACAGCTCAGTTATCATAGTTATAAGTAGCCACAAAAATGTCTTTCATATTTATTGCAAGCCATACTAGCTACAAAACATCCTTCATCACATTAATCGTAGGCTCATCACATTAATCGTAGGCCACAACAAGTCGCGGAAGCGTCTTTCAGTCTGCTTGTACAGGTCATAACTAGCCGCAAAAACCCGTCCTTTAGTCTTTCGCTGACTCAAAATCCTATGGTTTTTTGACCTGTTGCTTTCCAGACTTTAATCTTGTACCTGCTAATATTCCATCGACTCAAGGCCCGTTATTCCTTCATCGCACCATTCCTCATTGTAGATTTCTCTACTCTACGCTTCATTTTCTCCCTTTTCCTGCCTTATTTTATTGTGCACCTGCTTTTCCTCTTACACTTGCGCTTCAGTTTCTTCCTTGTGCTCTTTCCTGGCCCAATAGGCCCTTGACACTCAAATGTGGCTCGTCTTAATCCACTAAGCAGCTCTCATGGTTCTAGCGCTAGCTGCACCATGGGACCAACCTTGTCCCAAAATTCCTTCAAAATACCTTCTACTCGGGCAACCTCTTGCCCTACTTCCTATGTTTGCTTCTCCAATTGTTCCATGCGATCAGAATTGATGTGTTTCGACAATACTTCTTCCAGAGACTAGGTGATAAGCTGTAGTTTATGTTGTACAGGTTGAATGAGCCTTGTAACTCTTTCAGCCTCTGTCTGTTGTGTCATTAATTCCTCGTTTCTTTTCTGCTCTTGGTCGCGGAGAGTTTTGACTTGTTGTTGGAGTTGTTCCAACTCGATGACCTTTGCAATTTTCTCTTTGATTGGCAACTTCTTCATGTCTTCCTTAACCACAGTGATCTTTAAATCATCTTTTCATGCATCTTCCTTGATTTTCTCCATGACTTCATCTTCCAGAAGTAATTCCCATGTCGCAAAGGTGTGTCGACTGCTTCAACACAGATCTTTTCTCCTTTCGTGATTCACTCAACAACCCCAGATGTTGTTTCCCTATGATCTCCTAGCACCTTAGGAGGTGTGTTTGGTTGTTGCTACACTTTAAGATCCTCAAGATGTTTCCTTAGGTCTGTACCAATCCAGGATAGCCGACCAACCTTTACAACTGCATCTTTGTCTTCTTGTCCTTCTTCCATGAGGAACTTTGCGACTACGCTTTTGATGGCTTTAGCTAGTGCAAGCCTACTTTGTTCGCATGCTTCAATCTCTTGCTCCTTTTCCCTAAGGAGGACCTTGTGAATTTTTTCCTTCCTTTGTTTCTTTTTAGCCTGGTAGGCCAAGGAATTTTGTCTAATGCAAATTCAAGTCACAACTGCATGCTAAACAACATATACTTTGTCCAACGCTAGTTTGAAAAAATATAGCGTTAGTGTTCGCATCGTCTGGATAACATCATCGAACTCCGGAGATCTTGTTTCCATTGATTGTGCTTGAAATTATAACTTGGGCGACGACAATAGCAATGGTGTGGCTAATGTATCACTGGGATCAAAATCGTATGTCTCAGCTTCAACTATTCTTTTTACCACATTAATAGCCTCAGTGAGCTTATTGACCTGGGCAACGAGTGTGTTGGTTAATTTCATCTGCTGCTTACCGATACCTTTACGGCTAGTCTTTGCCACTTTTACGACAACGTATGCAAGCAGGCTCATTTCTCCCTTGTCTAAGTTGATAGTGTTGGTCGTCCTATTAGCTTTACGCTTCTTTTGTTGTGGCTAAGGCTACTCCTTCTCCTGTTCTCTATGCAGGTTTTGCACATCCTCATCTGTAGGTGTGTCTTATGCGTCATCATGATCAAATCCTTGATCATTGTCATCATCGTCATCTTCTGTATCCTGTAACTGGTTCCCTTGCCCGCCGCCCCCGTCATTACCTTGGCCATCATCTTGGCCATTTCCTTGGTTATCTCCCTGGTCCATTTCCATGTCAACCGGGATGCGCCATTCCTCAGGACATTCCTAGATGGTCGCTTCCACATCTGAGTTAGTAATCATAAAAGGTGTCAGGTGTGCTTGCTTCACCGGATCCTATCATGGATTTAGGATAACATTGTGGACACAACCTTGGAAGCTTATGAAGGACGCATACTTTTGGACTGTCACAGCTCATAATCTATGTTGGTGTTTGATTGCATCTCTTAGTGCCTCTGCGTGCATAAATAACTTTATTTTATTGTCCTTCTACCAGATATTGTCTTCCTTAACCTCCCATAGATTTTGATACTTCACGCCATGGAAAAGTACTAGGACATCCAGCGGCTGGTAGTCAGGTGGGTTTGACCAAATAATAAAATAAATTAAAACGAGCATCTAGGAGTAGTGGAATTCAGCCTTACTTTCCTCCTTCTCTTCCTCGGAATCCTCCAGCAGCTCATTCAATAGATACTGTAGCCAATTGAACATCATTCCTGTTGCGCACTATTGCACAAGTTCCATTGTCCCGGTAGTGCACTCAGTGGGCCGCATCTTGCACAGCAGCTTGCAAGATAAAATCTTTGCGGCGAAACTCACCATGTTCTCAGTAATAAAGGAAATGAGGAAACCTATATTTGCACGTTTGAGGTCATATTTTTCCTGTATCTTCATCATGTCTCTGTTTGTGTGCAGATATGGCGCAAGTTCGTGTCCTTCATGTGGGAGACCAGTTATCATCAAAATGAGCTCGACATCGATAGGATAGGGTCTATCGAGCCATAAATCTCCTCCATGGAAATAGACCAGGATTTGTTGCACATATGCGCTCACCTGTTTTCTTCAACCAAAGTGCAGCATGAGCAGCAAGTTAAGCAGGCCCACTGTCACATCCCCTCTCACCCCGAAGGAGAGAACGTGACCCAAATATTCTGCCTGAGTTACCTATCTCTAATTCTACATTCATATGATGATTCCCGATTCTTTTTTTTCTTTAAAGATCTACACAAGCAAGAATTTCCCCTAGTAACATTCTGATCCAAACCATGTATAAATATTTATCTTCCTCAATCACAAAGAGATTGAATGGTGGAGAATCATCCCGCAAAAAATCAATGATGCAGAGAGCTTCACTTCTGGAATCAAAAAACATATCAAAATTTCACTCTCACACCCCGCATGCCGCATTCTGCATCCCGCAAATTGTGGAAAGCATATTTAGCCAAATGACATTTCCGCATCCTGGATCCTGCATCTCATAAGTTGTGGAAAGCAGATTTCGCCAAACGACATTTCTGCATCCCGAAAGTTCCGGAAAGGAAAATGCGGAGTCCAAACTTCTGCAAAGCGCATTTCTGCATCCCACATCCTGCAAGTTATGGAAAGAAAATTGCAGAAGGAAAAATCTGTGGAAATTCGATCTGTTCATGAAAATTTCTAAGTCTAAAACTGATTTTGAGCATTCAAGCCATCACGAATCCATTCGATCTAGCTCCATAACAACTTAGAAAATTCATTGAAATAAAATTACATACACATATACATCATTCATGAAATATACATCTGCATCAAATACATTCCATTCAAGAATTCATCATATTCATATTCATTTATAAACAAGCACAGTTGCAGGGATTGAAACACAAGAAATAATTATCTTTATCAGAAGCGTGTCCCACAACCATCTATGTCATTGCAACATTCCACCCAACCATAGGCTAGTGTGCTCATCGATCTCTCAACAACACTGCCACCCCTGAGATGGGCATGATTTCCCCAAGGAATAAGGAACACTAGCAGACTTCCCCATAGCCAAAGATACAATAAAACTCAGCCAAGACAACACAATTGGGTTCATCAGGCTTACACAGGCAATGACTTACACATATGCAAAGTTTATACAAGTCACAGCCAAGCCATCCTTCCAATTGATTTTATTAGGCCTACACATACAGTAGTTTACACTTAGCCAAGATTCACATGAGACACAGCCAAGCCAATAGATGGGTTTATCAAGCTACCAGTCAAGCCATCCTTCCAGTTGGATTTATTAGGCTGCCAAGGAGGTGGAAACACTGACTACTAAGCTAGTGAGCTCAGTCCAAGAGCTATGGACACCTATACCGGATCTAGCATGACTTTTAAACATTTACACACCCAACACAAGGAAGCATCCCCTTCTCTGCTACACAGTCCCTCAGGACATGCCTTTCCTTCCAGTGCTATTCAGGGTTTGCAAAGAAGAAAACCAGCCCTCTAGATTGGTCTGTGAGGTTCCTTCACACACTAGGTTTATCAAGCAAGTCCATACTCCATTTCCATTCCCCCAAATAAGTCCAGATTTCAAAGGAGGATGTACACATAGCGATCTCAGTTCTGGGATTAACAAAATGTAACATAAGATAAGGAATACACACACACAGCAATTACGAACCTCTGAGCATTTCCTGAGCCATACCGACTACTAATATTACCAAAACAAAATCGTTTGTTGGTCATTCAATTCAAAATCACAAAGCAAATTCTGGGCATTCGCATTCTCGAAATGACAAACAGACAGGAAAATTGTAAAAAGGAAAACAATTCACAGAACATGAAAATTCCTAAAGGATCAAGACTTAGAGCGGTTTTTGCTTGCCGCCGGAATGTCAGAATGTCTTTCCAAAACATTCCACACAGTAAAAATTGTGACGGGAAGGTGAAACACGACTGCATGATGGAAAGGCAGGATTTTCTTTTTCTTTTGGGTGTTTTCTTGCCCAAGAAAATTTTCAAAACATTTTTTCAAAAATGTTGCTCTGCCCATTTCGAATTTCTTCCCACTCTTCCAATCCCCCCCCCTTATCCTTAGGAAAAATCATGTCCCCATCTCATTTTGTTGAATTGACATAGCTAGTTGTAGGATTTTAATTAAAAATCACAAATTTAACCTGATGTCCAAACTTATAACATTCAGGTAGCATAAAAACATCATCGGCCTAAATCTTGTTGCACATGAAAATCTCACACTACCTAGTTAGCCTTCAGAAGAAGTTCTTGTTGCTTGTCAACCTCCCAAAAATCCTGACCTAGGTCATCTTGACCATTTTTTGCCCTGAACTAGTAAGGACATCGCTCTTTTGTATTTTCCATAGAGCGTCAGTGATGCCTCCTTCAATTTATCAAGAAGCATCGATGTCCCTTTGTTTTGGAAAAAATACCAGATCGACACTCTGTCTAGTTTGGCTAAAAGCGTCGATGGTCAGTTGAAAGGGAAAAAAATAAGTTTCTAGAAGATTCTGTACAAAATCCTTCATGGAATTAGTTCCTATGTGCTTGGGAGAGGTGGCATTCACCTCCCTCGCCTATAGGGATCTCATTCTATCCTTTTGTCAAGTCATTCTTTGGGTTCTAGGCCTATAAATGAAGCCTTCATGAGGAGAGTGGAGGAGGCTAGAAAAAGCAACCTTATGCTAATAGTTTGAAGTCTGAATAGAGGCAAAGTAGAGGTATCTTGTAGCTAGAGAGATCTTAATAAGAGATTGTAGACATTCTTGTTGAGACAGAAGCCGTCAACATCAAGGCTTTTTGGTTGTACTTCTTTCTCATCCATATATTAATACAAAGACATTTCCCTTTCCTGTATTTGATTATTGTGTTTATGATTAAATATTATTGGATTCCTTGATCACCAATATGGATAGTTGATTAGCATGATGCTATCATCCCTTTTGTTTGTCTTGTAATCCCTCTTGTAGGTATTGAACCATCTCGAGGACTTTCTGGAGAGAAGATAAGCAGATCTACGATTGAGGTATATGGTGTATTATGTTAATTGATTTAACTATTCAAGGGAAGGATATGTTGTTGTGTATTTTTGTTCTGTAGTTGTGTTTTGCATTACAGAGGAACAAGCAGTGTCAGCACTGGTTGAGAATTCCTGATAACAAAATTGGTGACTCCACTGGGGATCTAGCCAGCTAATCTAGTCAGATCTGGGGAAGATCCAGTCAAATCTACAACCCACTGTAACCATTCTGTTTATGAAGGTGATCTCTCTCTTTTTCAGTTGTTTCAGCTGTAAGGTAAGTTATCTACCTTATGTTCCTGGTCTTTTGACTCTATTCTGAGTAATTTTTACCCTCCTTTCAGTCTACTCAGCCTTTCTGGTTTCTCCTGCAGGCTCTTAACTTTTCCAGTGCACTGTTGAACAACGCCTTTTGCTTTGACAGATAGAGCATCGGTCTATCCCAGGATGCCTTTCCTCCTTTTGGTAGCAGCGCCAATGACGCCTTTCTCTTTGGTTGATAGAGCATCGATGATGCCTTTCTGCAAAAGGCTAGGAGAATTGTAGCACCCTGGAATGCTCTGGTGCAATTCCTCTCAGCGCGCCGAGGTAGGTCTTCAAAATTGCCTGTATGGAAAATTTTGTGAAAAATTTGTAAACTGCCCTTTTTCTCTGAAATTTTGTTTGAGTGTGGTTTCACTCGCTTGATTGCTTGTTGTCTTTTTTACTGGTTTTTGTGACTTTGATTCTCTCTTTGAGCTCAGATTCAAAATTTTCTACTTCTTGTATTGTCATAAACAAAATCGAAAATATACTTTGGTTACATGTTTGACTTCAATGCAACTGGACACCTACATCCTTAACTTCATGCACCTTTTCTTTCTGCCCTTTAGCTAATGGGTATGTGTATTAGCATGAGGACGAGGTCCAACAGTATAAAACAAGCTACTCTAGCTAAAGGGCTTTAGAGCTATTTGTTTGATAAAAGTGTGACATAAAACATAATGAAGCAAATTGTAGGGTCTATATTATAAGTTTGTATCTGTACTACTTCAAATCATTTTGTAGAAAAGGTATCGAGGCTAGGGACATAGGACTGAAACCAAAAAATTAGGGTTTCCCTCCGATAGGACAATAAGGGAGGATTGTTGGGATATCTATGTAGAGTGAAAGGTTTCAATCATCTCTTCCAAAAGATGATCTTTGGCATCAAGAAAACCGTCCATGAGTGGACTAGAGGTAGTGTAGTTGAGATAAACTATGATCTCTCCTTTCAGAAGAGGACTAGAAGTGGTAGTAACACGAGGCGAGTTCTTACGAGATGGAATTACTGTGAACTAGTAAGCTCGGACCAAGTATAGGAACCAACCAAGTAACCAAACATAAAAGGTAATCAACTATATCCCCGGCACTAAGGAGTATACAAAGTCAGAGAGGAATGGTATTATGAAAAATAACACAACCAAACCACAAAGAATAGAGAAACTGACAAAGTAAGCGCAAACTAAGGGAACCCAAACAACAGAAAGAGGAGCACATCAGGCTCACCAAAGGATGTGCACACTCACAAAGCAAAATGTATTATGAAAGCATGCACTGAAATCCTCACGAAGGTACCTCAGGTGATGTTAATGCTCCAATGAATTTTTCAAGATGTAAAGGAATCAAAGATGGTGGAAAGATAGGACAGGTTCAACAATTGGATGTTATGCACATTCAACAAAGTGCATGGAAAACAAGAATCCCATTACTAAGGTAAGGGGCAGAATCGAGCCCTTCAATTCATTTTATAAATTGATAACAATGAGGTGATTACAATAAATGGATAGGATTGAGGAGACTAGACAAGAGAACAGACTCACTCAGGACCGAAAAAGGGAATAGATAATACTATGTTTTATTTATTTTTGAATTAACTCGGTTGAGGGGAGGAAGAAGAATATATACTATTGTGAGGAAAATGGAAGATAAACTAAGAGAAATAAAGGGTTCCATGTGGAGCTACGGAATAGAAGACATAGAAAAAGAAGAGACCATGTGCAATTATACATGGAGTATGATGACCTACATAGCCGGGTAAGGAGGTACTTGAGTGATATGCAGGGAGAGGTGGCACAGAGGGCCCATGTGGCCAATAAGGTAAACAAAATGAGAAATTAAATCCCTAATAAGGTGATAAGTATACTAGGGTTCATGGATAGGATTTCTATTTCTACGAATACGGACACCTGCACAATGAAGATGCATAATTGGAACAACATTGTAAAAAAGGTGTGGAGCTCTTTCCTGACAAAGGAGGGGAAGGGCACATCAACAAAATAGAATATAAACACTTTTGGTTTCAATTCCCATCCTCCCTCTTTGGTTAAGGAACGAGAGCATAGCTTTTGACCTATCATCAACTCTATAGCCCCTAGCACCATAAGAGGTAAGTCAGTCATAGGCATTCGTCTTTCATATTCATTATCCTCATTTCCTTGTGTTAACTCGTATATAAATGAACTCTACAGTGATAGGAACCATGATTTTGGATGGAGAAGAAGTGGGTGGGGACCTTAATGAATGATGAATAGTAGCCGAATCTAAACTGCGGGAATATCTATAAACTAGGGGAGGGGATTAATATTAATAGATAGGGGTGCAGTCGACCCAGAAGCGTAAGAGGCAGATATTAGATTCACCATTCCAATCAACCCTCGAAAACTGCTCTATTGGAGGAGGAGGGTTCGATTGCTACTGGTTCCTGGTTCAAAAGCACTCACTGGTCTTGCTGGTCCAGTCGATTCGGTCAGACGGATTGAGGGTGTCTGGGAGAATATAAAGAGAAAAAAGTGAGTAAATCAAACTTTGTTTTGTTGCATTTTCTGGGGTCAAATGAGGTATTTCTCATCTGGGGTTCATAACTCCATTTTTTAGAGAGATAACCCGCTTTGAAAGAGTTATATCTTAAAAAGAGAAAGAAACCAATTAGGTTAGGTATGAGAGAGAGAATAAAACCCGCATGAAATGGGTCTTGGATAGCTCCATTTCATTTGTAAGTCAGTTGTTTCCATTGCTTTTTGACTTTTTTCCTTGCCCTTAGAAGTGCAAGACCTCTGGACCTTCCATGCAAGAAAGCTTTTCTGAGTGATGATTCTTTCAGTATACTTTAGTGCAAGTAGGTTATGGTTAGCCAAATGGTTGCGTATGCTACACATTCAGTAACACAACAGAGAACTTCCCAGTTGTTCCATATGCTAGGAATGAGGTTAACAACAAGCATTCATTGGCTGCAGGTAGGATCCTATAAGTCCAATAAAGGGAGGTAGGATCCCAGAAGTCCACCAAAAGTCCAGAAATTTGAAAGAGGACATTTTAACAAAGAAGTATTTCTCGGCTGTTTCATAAGCAAGTCCTGAGATTCAAAACATGCATTATGTGAGTCGTGAGTTTAACATATAATTTTATGCAGTTCCGTATGAAAATTAAGTGAGATGTGTCTTTCCATGCAAGATGGATTTTCAGAGTCTGATTCATTCCGTATCCTCAAAAAATTAGGAAGGTGGTGGTTAGTTATTTCCTTCCCTTCAAAGGCCTCTATATTTTGAATGTAGTTCCATGCAGTTCAATATGCACAATAAGTGGGGATATTAAAATAAATATAGAAAGCGTGTTAAATGCGAGTAAAGCAATAAAAACGTAGAATGTGTTTGCCTTTAAGTTTTGTATGCACATTGCAGTGATAAAACATATAAGTTCCTGGACGATGTAGAAGTTCCTAGAAAACAGAGAAATAGCTAGCGGTTCAGTGAATAAAGCAAATGAAACATAGAGGTGTTGTTTCCTGGCCATAAGCACATAAAAACTGAAAGGGTGGTGGTTCCTTGTCTGTTCAATATAATTAAGTGGGGGGCACATAAAACTTATAGGTGGTGGTTCCCTGTCTGAATCAAATGCTTTATGGATTCCCTGTCTGAATTGAATGAACATTTATAGAAGAAAATGGAGGTTCCAGGTGTTCTGTAAGCCACGTATCCAACTTTAAGGGAGGTGGTACCTGGTTCCATTTCAATGGAGTTGGAAGGTCTGAAGGTCTTGTCTGCATCGAGCAAGGGTTGATTAACATAAAATTTTGGTTGTTCTACAGGAAGTTTCCCTGCTCTGTATGCTAGTGCCGGTACACAAAATATAAGTGTCCAGCTGTGTCGTATGCTGACATTAAGTGCATTAGCCAAGACATTCGGTGTGTTAGACAAATGGTGTGTCGTATGATGCACATTCAATGACACAAAAGAGAAGTACCCAGCTTCCTTTGCTACATGGATGATGGTAACAAAAATGGTAGGTATGTGCATTGTGCTTTGATAATGGATGATTACCCGGTTGCATCAGTGCTACAATAATGGATGGTAACCCGGTATGGGGCACATGAAGTTCTATAAACTAAATATTTGTTGAGTCTGGATGCTTTGGTACATACAAGATTACCCGGTTGCGTACATGGAGACTTTGGTACATTGAGAATTACCCGGTTGTGTCAACAAATAGTCTGATGAAGTGCCTTTGCAAGATGAATTGTTGGTACATGGGTTACCCGGTTGCGTATGGTACAAAATAAGTCTTGTTGCATATTAATGCCGGTGGTTAACTAAATAGTATCCTAGTGGTAAACTAAATAGAAGGTGAAAAAATCATTCGGCGAGTACATAAACGGTTTACAAAATACATTTTAAAGCTAAGGAGGAAAGCATTAAATATGCCAGGAAAGTGATTCACAACTTAGAGGGGATTATAAAACCAACTTATAAAGTAGTTCTCTGTAGTTAAAGATGCACATAAAACCTTAAAGGGTGGTGGTTCCTAGTCTGAATCATATGCACATTTAGTGAAACAACATATAAGTTCTAGCTATTCTATCCAAGCACTAAATATGGCAAGAAGGCAATACAAAGACTTAGAAGGAAGGGGATTATTAAAACCAAATAATGTAGTTCCCAGCAGTTCAAGAAGCAAAAAAGACTTATGAGGAGAGCTTATTAAACACAAGGAAAGGGATTGAAACCTGAGAATGTAGCCAGCTTGTTCTGTATGCACATTAAGTAGAAAAAAAAGAGAAGTTCCTAGTGATTCTGTAAATCGGGAGAGTCTTTCAAACCTTAAAAGGAGGTTACATGTTGCGTTTCCATTTTCATTTTTGTTTAAATGGAGCTGTTAGTTTCAAATGAAATGGGAGTGTCTTGCAGTTGTGTAAGCAGTTCCCTGCTCTGTATGCTAGTGCCGGTACAAAAAAGAAAAAGTGTATAGTTGTGTCATACACTGACATAAAGTGCATTAGCCAGTGGTGTATGCTGATATAAAGTGCCTTTGTTACATGGATTACCCTTGCGTAAGGTAAACATTCATTATTATTATGTATGCTAATAGCAGTGGTTAACAACATGTATTCAGTTCGTAGCGGTGGTTAAAAACAACAGAGAATTTTTCGACTGTTAAGTAAGCAAGTAAAGCATTTTATCTGCCAGTAAAGCGTTGAAAAACTAATAGGTGAGTTCTTTTACTTATATTATATATTCCCACCCAACCGGGGCCCTAAACAACTAGAGGCAAAAATAGATTATTTAGCTCGATAGGGATTTATTGCTTGCCCTTTTAGGGACGAGTGTGCTACCACACCCTTGTCAAAGTGGGGATATTGAAGAGTGCAAAGGTGGCGTATCAATGTTACTAGTCAACTGATATAATAGGACCCTAGGCTATGGCTCAGGCCGGTATTTCACTTTGTTCTGTGTAAGCTATGTTTCCCAGCAATAGATTGCGGGTATAACAATATATCGATCTGGAACAACTGACTCTAGTTCTTTACTTGCCTTACCATGAGAATGAGGTGGTCTAATTTTGGTGCTAGCTAAATTGATGAGTTCAGAAGTACCTCCACCTTGGGAATTTTTCCTTAACCCCAAAGCTGTGGTTACATACTCTACTACTCACTAGTCAGATGTCTTTCCCTCACTATCTTACTTATGGTTAGGCTAACTAGGCATTACTCTCTGGCTTATAGTAAGGTTATAGTCAGCCCAAATAAAGTAAGTAAATATGATCTTCCCTTCTCCCCACTGTCTCCAATCTCCAATTAACTATTGGGTGCGTATCACTATTTCCATCTCCAATCTCCTTGTCTGGAAAAAGTGATTTATAGTCATGCTATTACTTGTTTTTAGCGTCTGATCCGTGGCCAATATCTGATTATCCATATGCTTACCAGTGGTGATAGCACACGCTTCTAGTATAATATGTGGAGAATTATTGTATACCAGTGGAGCAGGCAGCTTGGTACAACTAAAAGTGTATAATTGTTGTAATCACGGTGGTGATGGATTATTTCACTAGTGAAAAATGAGGTTTTGGATTTTTATTAAGGTATCTAAAACATATCATTGTCGAAAAGAGAACCTACATCCTATTCCTAGAAGATTAGTTTCCTTTGAAAACACTGCTTTATGTGCCTCATATTTTCTATAATAAAAAAATACAAAAAGAATCATCTTACTTTCCTCTTGTTTATGCTTGCGAAGGTGGTGTTTTTTTTCATTTGCATGTGTGTTTTAGAAATGTTAGTCTTTTTGACATTGTAGCAAAAGTTAGTTTGCATGCACGTTAGAGGCTTAATTTTCTTTCCCTCCTTTTCAGAAACTTGGGAATGCTTGTTTGAAATAATTTTTGTGTTTGAAAGACTCCTTTTGCATCTGTTTTTTGGATCTTGTTCTATTGTTGAAAACATCTTTCTATTGGTATATTGTTGAAAAGAAAAGAAAAGGTTCCTTCCTTGCCCTAGTTAGTTCTCATCGAAGTTCAAAAGTGCATTACATTTAGAAAAATTTGCATCATTGGAGTTAACATTCCACAAACATGAACCTAATCATCCAGATAAAATTAATAGTAGCTTTAGGTATAAAATTGTATAGAAAGTTGAGTGATAGGCCAGTGACGTGTTTCGGCATCGTTAAGTGTAGGAGCTGTAGTTATTTGTCCGCACTACATCCTGGGACTCCTGCGGTTCTTCCACGTACCGTTGATATATCGAACAGACTTTCACATACCCTTGAGGTATATGGAAAGGTACTTCACGTACTCGATTGTATATCGAAAGGCCCTTGTGAACGATTGTGCATTAAACACTACTACTTATTTGAGCTCCCATGTACCTTGAGTATATCGAGAGACCCCACTAGGATACCTTGACTATCTGAGAAAGGCCCTTTGGCCATCTTGTGTGGAGAAATACATAGAAAACAGCATTTGGGGAGACTACTATGCACATACCCCTGAGATACCTCACGAGTTGCACCTACTTGACAATCCTGGTGAGAGACCGGCTATTCTGAACCCGTCCTATCACTTAAGTTTCCTTGTGACCTTTAGCTTTGTGTAGGTTTTGTTTGTGTGTTTTTACTCCCTTTTCTATCTAGATTAGGTAACTTCAGCTGCCACCATGGCTGAGCAACTTGTGAGAAGTCAATATCATAGATTGCAGGCTTTATCTCCTGACTCTCCTCCTACCGTGGAAGGACAAGAAGGAGTAACCATGGAACAACCAGCTTATACTAATGTTCCCATTGGAACTACCTTAGCTAGTGAAACTAGAGAAGATTTCATTGTTTACATGAATCCTTTGGTTCAATTGCCTCCTACAACCGATATTTTTGTACATCCGCCATTGGAGGGCCATGGCGACACTCCTGCCCCACCAGATTATGGCCCGGATGCTCCTTTTTGGAGGACTTCTATGGGCCAAGATATTGCTGAATTCAGGGTTATTAGACCTTCACCAAGGAACCATCCTTTGGGGGAGGAAGAATAGAGAAGAATTAATGCATCTCTCGATCGATCTTGTAACTTTTTAGAGAGAGTAGAAAGAATTATTCCTCCACCTATGCCTCGTTATGAAACTTTGTTGGTATGATTACCCCATAATACAAAATTTTGGCCTAAAGCTAAAATTAAACCTTCTAGAGGACCCCCTCCCTTGGGGGGCTCACCTCCCCATGGAAATTCTAGAAACCAACAAGCTTCGGGGGCATCATCTATACCCATATATCAATATGCATACAGTCCTACTGGTCAGCAAATTCCCTATCAATACTACCAGTATCCGCAACCAAATAACCAACTACCATTTCTTGCTACTTTAGATCTTCCAGACTTGTCCAAATTGATAAATGACCCAATCCATCATGACCCCTCTTGGCCTACCATTCCTCTAAAGATTCCTTCCGATATACCTAAGTTTGATGGTAAACCCGATGAAGATCCAAAAAACCATGTGATGACATTTCAGTTGTGGTGTTCATCCAATTCTTTGATGGACGGTTCAATCCGTCTACTCCTTTTTCAAAGAACCCTCACTGTTATTGCCGCAAAGTGGCACATCAAATTACCACATCACTCCTTATGGGATTTTAATGCCCTAGCAATGGATTTTTTGACACACTTTCAACTGCCAATCCAATATGAAACAGGGATATACCTTTTTAACCTCACTTCACCAAACCACATCTACTCATATCTCCGATCATATTCATGAATGGAGAAGAAGATGAAGGTTGATTAAGGCCCCTTTTCCTGATCAGTTGCTAACTGATAGGTTTACAAAGTATTTACTACCACCTATTGCTAGAGATGTCACCATGGGAGGAGTTGTTACTGAGGAGCAAGCTATTATCTACGGTCAATACCCAGACTTGGTGTATTCACAGTCAGGTACTTTGTATGATCTGAGTCCACATGCTCCTCGACCCACTACAATTCCATCTAGACCTGCCACTAAACCACCTGCTGATGGAATACTTGGTTCAGTTCAGACATAAACAACAGCTAAATATTCTAAGAAACAAACTTCCACTCCATCCAATCACCAATCACCACCTGCCAAAACTGCATCCTCTCCTGTTGCTTCCACTGAAGTAAATACGGTTCAATCCACTGAATATTCAGGTGGGAAGAAAAAAGGGAAAAATAAACCTAGAAATCCTGACAACCAGCAGGAAGGAAATAAAACACAGAATCCGGATAATGATTCAAAAGGAAAGAGAAAAGTAAAGTATCCTTGCTTAATCTGTGGAGGTGACCATTTTACAAAAGAATGTCCTCGTTGTGAGGATGTTGGTAAATTTTTAAAAGCTTCACCCACCCTAGCTGTTTTAAAATATCCTTTCCCTTCCCAACAGCAATTAATTGATCATAAGTCATTGAACGAAACTTCTTCACCCACTAATGAAGTTCATATGATGTCTAGTGAAACGGTGAACTTGAATACAAGAGCACACAGTTATGACCCTCCTCCAGAAAAGAAACCTGATGATATTCCATCTAAAAAACCCTCAACTTCCACACCTCCTCCTAATAATGGTCTTCATATTGAAAAATATATACCTGAAGAAATTTTTCATCCACCAAAGGGAACTCTTCGTAATTCCATAATCAATCCTAATGCTCGTCCCGCCCAATATTATAATATTGTTGAATATTTGGCCGAGGAACCCTACGCTATGTTGGCTTTAGAAGTACTCCAAACCTACCCAACTCAACGGAAAAATTTGCTTACTGCCCTTGGAGCAATGGATCCCGAGAATAGTAATATTATCACTTTCAAACTAGATGATTTCAAGATGAGACTTTGACATCAATTAGATTTCCATATCGATACCAATATTGTTGGAAAGACTATCCATCATACCATTTTGGACGAGGGTGCCTCTACATCAGTTATGTCTTTATCTTGCTGGAGAGCCATTGGATCTCTGGAAATCAACCGTTCACCTACCACTCTTAAGGATTTTGACGGACGCGGCCTTCAACCCTATGAATTACTACCTACCATCCATGTTGAACTGGGGGGCAAGTCAGTCTCCATTCATATCGAAGTCGTTGACGCTCCTTTGGATTACAACTTACTACTAGGTCGTAACTGGTTTTATGCTATGCAAGCTGTAGCATCGACCGTTTTTTGGATCGTCTAGTTCCCATTCCAAGGAAAGATTGTTACTATTGATCAGTTATATTTCATCACACCTAGTGCGATTACAAATGATGAAAACAACGTTCTGCTCCTAAACACCCCACGGTATAAAGACATTGGAGAAGGTCTTATCAAAGACTCTTCACTTATGGGATTCTTTCCCTCATCTGACCCTCCTCTTACTTCATGGATTGCATCCATTAATATGATTTCTAGCTCTCATATAGACAAAGAAAAAGCAATTGTTGATGAATCATCATCCTTTTCCCCTTTCGAAGAGATTTACAATGCAATCCAAGCTACCAATGATCCCCCCATCAATGACTATTTCTTGGTGGCCTCAGACCATTATCACATGCCATATTGGCTCGAACACCCCTCCCTATCTCTGGATTATCTTTCACACACACTTCCTACAAACGAGTCTATCATGGAAGTTATGTCATTAGACAATATGCCTTGGGAAGATTATCATCAAAGATGTTCTTTCCTTCCCCTGTGCCATATGGTAGAAAACCACTTTACCTCCATGGTTTCATCTAATATAGTCCTTAACCCTCAGTCCCTGATTCTCACTCGAAGTGTCAATTCTGAAGGAAATTTATGCAACATTACCAAGACTATACCCATCAACATATCGGTGAAACCTAGTGTTTCCAAGAAAATTTTCATAGGACAGAACTCTTCCCTTGAAGAGATACAAACATACACGGCTCTTTTCAAAGAATTATAAGATGTATTCGCATGGACGTATGAAGATAAACCAGGAATTGATCCCTCTATTGTTTTCCATGAAATTAAAACTTACCCCGATGCCAAGCCTGTCCACCAAAAACTACGACAGGTTCATCCACGAAAAGTTGTCACTATTAAAGAAGAAGTTGAGAAAATTCTGGAGGTTGGTTTCATTTACCCCGTACCACTAACTGAATGGTTGTCCAACATAGTCCCTGTGAACAAAAAGCAGGGTACTATTAGGGTTTGTATCGATTTTAGGGATCTGAACCGAGATTGTCCAAAAGACAAATTTCCCACTCCCTATATCAATCAAATAATCAATAATTGTGACGGAAGCGTTATTTTCTCCTTTATGGATGGCTTTTCCGGCTATAATCAGATTGAGATTCTCCCATCAGATCAACACAATATGACATTCATTTTCCCTTGGGGGACTTTTTCTTATTGTAAAATGCCTTTCGGTTAAAAAAATGCTGGCCCAACATTCCAACGTGCCATGTCATATGCTTTTCATGACATTAAACATGTTGTGGAACCATATCTTGACAACCTTCCTGCTCATTCCAAGCAGCGAGATATTCATGTCGATCATCTGAGAGAAGTGTTTCTTCGATGTCGTCATTTTAATATTCGTCTAAATCCCCATAAATGTGTTTTTTGTGTAGAAGCTGGCCGAATTCTTGGTTTTATTATTTCCAAAGATGGCATCCGTATCGATCCTTTGAAAATTGAAGCTATCTTGGCCTTACCTGCTCCCAGCAATTTTACTGAACTCCAAAGTTTGCAAGGGAAGGCAAACTTTCTACGTCATTTTGTTTGTAATTATGTAGAAAGGACACATGGTTTCATGAGGTTGCTCAAGAAAGATACCCCTTTTGTCTGGGATGATTTCACGCAAAGCGCGTTTGATAATCTTAAACATGCACTTACCCATGCACCAGTGCTGCAACCACCAGATTATGCTAAGGAATATTCCTTGTATGTGGCTGCATCCTTGTCTACTATAGGCATGTTCCTTGTCCAAACAGATGAACAAAACCAAGAACATGTGATTTATTACGCTAGTAAGAGCCTTCTAGACTCTAAAACTCGATACTCACATGTGGAGAAACTTGCTCTGGCCAGGGTCATCGCGGTCCAGAAGTTTCGTCATTATATTTTGCTCCACACCACAACTATCTATGCGGATTCTAACCCCACGTACTATGTTCTTACATGTCAAGTGCTTGGGGGAAAATACTCATGTTGGATCATGACTCTCCTATATTTTGAGCTAGAATTTGCCAAAAATACTTCCAAGAAGATCCTTGTCTTTGCACAGCTTATATCTGACCTTCCCTGTACTACTAAGACTACAGAGCCCTCTGATTCATTTCCTGATGAATCACTGTTTCTCATTAGCACGACTGATCCATGTTATGGAGATATCATTTTGTATCTCCAGACCTTACGATACCAACCTACTACCTCTCAAGGTGAACGTCGTCGTATTCCCCACCAAGCCAAAAGTTACCTTATCTTGAATTATACCCTATACCATCGCGGTGGTGACTCTATTTTACGATGTTTGCTTACACATGAAGAGGCTGAGGTCATTCTGAATGACTACCATGCTGGAGCTTGTGGTGGTCATCTCTCTGGGTTGGCTACTACCCAGAAAATCTTGCGTGCCAGGTATTTCTGACCATCTATTTTCAAAGATTGTATTGAAACAGTCAAGAAATGCTCACCATGTTAAATGTTCACTCCTAAAAAACACACACATACAGCTCTGCTTCATCCCGTTGTAGTAGTTGGCCCCTTTGCAAAATATGTCATAGACTTCGTGCACTATAGACCTACGTCAACCAAGGGTCATGGTTACATCATCATGGCTATGGACTATTTCACAAAATGGGCTGAGGCAATGCCCACATATGTCGAAGACGGCAAAATTGCTACACTATTCCTATTCAATCATATCATTGCTAGATTCGGGATTCCTAGGGCCATTGTGACCGATCATGGGTCGCATTTTCAAAACAAGATGATGGCAGAACTTAGTGTAAAATTAGGGTTTCGTCACGATAACTCAACACCATACTATCCTCAGTACAATGGCCAATTTAAGGCTATAAACAAAGTATTAAAAACAATGCTTCAGCAGATGGTAGGACAAGCCAAGTCAAATTGGCATTTACAGCTTTTTTTTGCACTCTATTCCTATAGGACTACTGTCAAAACACCCACCGGTTCTACACCTTTTAAACTAGTATATGGACTGGAAGATACCCTCCCTATAGAATGTGATATCCCTTCTTTAAAACTTGTTGTAGAACTATTACCCAATACCACTATAGATGAAGAAAGACCCATGTACCTAAATAAACTTGATGAAACCCAACGTGATGTTGCCTTAGCTAACAAGGCACATAAACAAAGAATGAAAGTCCAATATGATAGGAGTATTCAACCCCGTTCCATCAATGAAGGAGATATGGTCTTGACCTACGACCAGAAGCATGACAAGCTGGGGGCAGGTAAATTTGAGTCTATGTGGCATGGGCCCTATATAGTCAGTCATGTTTTAGAAAAGGGGGCATATGAATTGGTTGATTACGATGGGATACCTTTGGGAGAGCCTTGAAATGGGCTCTACCTTAAAAGATAATATGCCTAGGTCATCTGGCATAGGATATTTGTACATATTTTTTATAGTTTGTTGTGTGTCTCAAGCTTTGAGAGGTGTGTCTTTTGTTTGATTTGAAATTTGTTTTTCGTAAAACCCTACTTATGCATGTCTTTTTTCTAATGGATAGATCACTTCCTACATTGGTTTTACCGATGGTGCTCATCGATATACACTTAATCTTGCATCAGCAGCCTGGGTACTGTACTCTCCTACAAGTGAGCTAGCGAGTTCAGGAGGAGTTCTTTTAGGTCCCTCCACCAATAATCTGGTGGAATACGGAGCCGTGCTTGGATTATTTAAAAAGGCCCTAGCTTTTGATCTAAGAGAAATTAGGGTTTATCTAGATTATGAATTGG
This sequence comes from Pseudotsuga menziesii, assembly GCA_001517045.1. Classification (NCBI taxonomy): domain Eukaryota; kingdom Viridiplantae; phylum Streptophyta; class Pinopsida; order Pinales; family Pinaceae; genus Pseudotsuga; species Pseudotsuga menziesii. The sequence goes on from LPNX010262499.1 coordinate 32,165, forward strand.
TTGTCCAACAACTTAATCGAGTCTACACCATTAGGAATCCCTCTCTTCTTTGTACTTTCCAAAGAGTTAGTTTGTTAGAAAGTTCTTTTGAGCAAGTCACGTATCATCACATTCCGAGACAATTAAATGCTGCGGCAGATTCCCTAGCTAACTATGTCTTAGATTGGCATATTGCTCATACTTAAAAAATCCATTCGAAACATAAAAACATGTGTAAATTCATAAGTAGATAAATCATTCCACACATCACTCTTTCCACACACAACTGTAAATATAAAAGTCTGTCATATATNGGAAAAATATAAAGCTCCAAAGCTTTCAGTAATACATAAACAAAAAATTGATAGTCAAAGCAGACTAATTCTCCTGGTGCTTATGGTAGCATGCAATGGCCTCGGCCACTCTACGAAGTAGTCTAGAAAACCGTCCAGAGACAACTGTGGTATGGTGTTGGTAAGACATGGGAACCTCGTCAGTGGTCATGTCGGGGATATCCATAGTTAGTTGTTCCAAGTTCTCCTCAAGATCTTTGAGCTCTTCCTTAGCTTCAAAGTGGTAAGCCATCATATATCAGGTACCTGCTCGCCTAGCAATAGGCGACATTCCAACTGGACGGACAGACACGATGTCTACATGAAAAGAATTTTTATCTTAGTACTACAGAAAACATAAAATTTCAAAAACATAAGTGGATAAAGTCTTCTTACCTCAGTCATCCCACACTTCCCCCTCAGGTAAGACTAGCTCTGGGTCATTTCATAAATCTGCCCCCTTATAGACATAGTATTCCACCATAAGTAGTTGGTTCCTTAACCAGCGAAAGAACCCAGAACTATAACTAAATTTAGGTCCTCCACCTCCAAGGCGAGCCATAGCTATCACCCATGCAAGCATCCTCGAATCCTCAAGATCAAGTCTAGTGATAGTCACCTGGGGCCTCATGTGAGGTACGCACTGTAAGATGAAATACACCACCACTGCTCCGTAACGAAACTACTTCAATGTCCCTTTTTTGCATCTGTTCAGTTGACTTTTCAGACAAGCCAACATGCCTTCACACCAGTTGAAGACAGTAGGCTCCATACACTGTAAGGCATTTAACATATGAGATCTACCAGTGAGGTGGGAGGCCCTAGTACCCGCCACTCTGTCGATGGTGTATACTACTGTCCTCAGGGGGAGATCTACTACGGATTTGATCGCTAAATTGCCCTATTGGGACTTTGTACCTAATGAGAAATGTTGATCAATGATATCATCCAAGGATCCTTCTCCCTTCCGTGCTCCTGACAGAACTACAAGGCTTCCCCGCATAGACAAACCAGTGAGGAAATAAATATCCTCAATCTCTATAGGCAGGACGTGGACTCCTACCACAAAATGCTCCTGAACAGGATCCCACATGTCAATAATGTATTCTAGCAGGCGGACATGTACTTTCATCCCTGGTATCCAAAAATACTTGAGAAGCCCACAGTTCCTCGGAGCATCAATGGTAGATGGATCATTTGCAGCTTGGTTGTCTGGGACTTCATGCTCCCTTTCTTTCCATATCACCATTGTGCACCTACAAATACCAATTTTGAAGTCAGACATTGTATCATGACAAAAAGAAAGAAAAACAAATGACATCATAAATTCAAAGCAAGGACAAAAACATGAAAAATTGCATTTTTGGATTGATTAGGGTTTTCTTTTTTCCTTTTCTCCTCCTACGGCGCTGCTGACTTTCATGCACAGAGCATCGTGGGCCTCTTTCCCTTGGTGCAAGAAGCGTCAGGTGCCTATCTGTTGTGGACAAAGCGTCATCAACGCTCCTGTCCCAGCATGACAGAGCGCCATCGGGGGTGTACGCCGACGGCCAAACAGCCCTAAAAATGAAAAAAAATTCCTTCTCCTATGGCTTAAAACCTCTTGGGAGAGGCGAAATACTCTATTCTACCTTTTCAAAAGGAAATCTACCCTATTCTTTGTCCTTTAAACCATTTTAAACCATTTTGGGAACTTTGAATTAAAAAATGTAAAAGGAGAAAATCAAATACATTAAACATGAAAAGAAGAAAATACCAATTGTTTACCTCTTCTATGGACTATGAAGCAGCAAAGAAGTGGAGTACCCTTGCCAAATTTCCGAAGGAACTCTTGCCACCAAAGCTAAATTCCAAAACTCACTCAATGGTAAAACAACAAGTGGTAAAATAAATTACCTACCCTTCTATTTATAGAAAGTTTGGAATTTTCGAAAATATATTGTAATTTACTTTGTTTTGAAATCCAAATTATTTTGACAAAAGTAGGTTTTTATTTTTATTTTTCTATAGTTTTGAAAAATGACCTTTGATAGTGTTTTTTGAGTTTTTTCAGGTAAATAAGGGATCATGGTTACATTTCAAGCTATTTTTGTCTTTTTCTAGCTTAGAGCTAAACAAAAAAAGTACTGAGTGTCGTTTACACTTTTTACATGCTCATTAAAAATCCAATAGAAAGGTGTCGAGTATACTTTTTCACTTTTTCAGACTCGTAAAAAATGGATTATGAAAAAGGAACTTGGTCCGTGAGTTATATTTAAGCTCTTTTCAGTCTCTTCAAAACACAGATTTCCAAGTGAACTTGTTACATTCATGCTTGTAAAAGAATCAAAACGGTCGACTAGTTGGGGGTAGGTTATCTCTTTTTCGGACCGACTAGCCTTATTTACGAAAAAGGACCCTTTTTGGAGTCTTCTTAGTCATTTCATACTCTCTAAACATGAAATGATGAGTGAGTTTGCTTCCATAAAACTCATAAAACAAATGATGAAAGACCCTATTTTGGGAACGAACCCTCCTTTCTGTGGTTTGTGAAAAATATGAGAATGGACTCATCACTTGATGAACTTCAATGAGTGTTTGTTACCCTATTTGGACTCATAAAAATGAAAAGACGCACTCACCTTTCGAGGTGGGGAAATTAAAGGAAAGGGGAATGGTTTTCATTTGTTTATATGGTAGTACTCTATAGTCCACCTTTGAACATAGCACCTGTCTGCATTTGCATATCTGAAAAGTTGGGTTTCAACTTGTTTCCGAGTCGATCCACTTTTGTGAGTCACTTGACTCCTTTGAGTCATTTCAAAGAATGTTTTTTCAAATTCCTTGCATTACACCTAGTTCTATTCTTGTCAAGTTAATGCTTCCAAGTCATGTGTCGTGCCGTTAAATTGTTCAAAGGATGTCTCTCCCAGAAACATAATCCATCAGTAACTTCACTTGTCCTTAAGAGTCAGTCATGTCTAAGTCAGTTCTATCATTCCAAATAAATTGTTATTCCTAGTTTCATGTCACTGATGTGGGAATCATCATGGCCCTCCTGTGACAGATTCTATTCCTGTCGACTTTGTATCATTATCTAGGAATTAGACCCATAAACCTAGACAATACCTTGGGCCTGCATGCCTCAATGGCAGGTTACCTCGCTTTCAACATGAGTTTACATCATTGAATCTTGATTGAAATATCACATCGAGTGTTCAACTTCAAGTCCTTTATTCACATTTGATGGTATGTACTAAGATACCTTGGGAATCATTGACATCAATGGTGATTTCCCTCGCGCTTGTTAACAGTTGACATCAATGACTAGTAATCAAGTGGTTTCTAGCATGTTCGACGTCAAGACACTGTAATCACATGGTTAGATTTGTATCTTTTGTAGATCAGGATGAATACCCTAAGTGGTTAGGCTTTTCATCATCATCACCTATGCTCAGGCTACGTTTGGAGATCATTTAGAGTCATGGCACAGATCTATATTGTATGTTTGGTGGTTTTGATCTATATCTAACATTGAGAGACATAGATCTACTTTGTATATCTCATAGCTATGTTCTACCTCTTATAGTAGTCATTCATGGATCTACGGCGTATTATTGGTAGCCATGACGTGGTCATCATCATAGATCTGCAGTGTATTGATCTGCAGCTATGGTTAAGTTGGACGAAGTCAGTTACTGGTCCTCTATAAGTCTATCTCTCTTTGCCTTTGTATCAAACAAAAAAACTGCAAAGTATTTCACCTATCACTTCCTTCTAGCTTCATACTTTGGGGAGCATTCTGCTGCACATGAAAATCTCACACTGCCTAGTCAGCCTTCAAAAGAAGTTCTTGTTGCTTTTCAATCTCCCCGAAAGCCTGACCTAGGTCATCTTGACCATTTTTTTCCCTGACCTAGTAAGGACGATGCTCTTTTGTATTTTCCACAGAGTGTCAGCAATGCCTCCTTTAGTTGAGCAAGAAGGGTCGATGTCCCTTTGTTTTGGAAAAAATCCCAGATCGACGCTCTATCTAGTTTGGCTAAAAGCGCTGATGGTTAGGTGAAAGGGAAAAAAAGAATTTTCTAGAAGATTCCATATGGAATCCTTTGTGGAATTAGTTCCTATGTGCCTGGGAGAGGTGGGATTCACCTCGCTCACCTATAGGGATCTCATTCTATCATTTTGTCAAGTCATTCTTTGGGTTCTATGCCTATAAATGAAGCCTTCATGAGGAGAGTGGAGGAGGCGAGAAAAAGCATCCTTATGCTACTAGTTTGAAGTCTGAATAGAGGCAAAATAGAGGTAGCTTGTAGCTGGAGAGATCTTAATAGGAGATTGTAGACATTCTTGTTGAGACAGAAGCCATCAACATCAAGGATTTTTTGTTGTACTTCTTTCTTATCCATATATTAATACAAAGATATTTCCCTTTCCTATATTTTATAGTTGTGTTTATGATTAAATATTATTGGATTCCTTGATCACCAATATGGATAGTTGATTATCATGATGCTCTCATCCCTTTTGTTTGTCTTGTAATCCATCTGGCAGGTATTGAACCATCTCAAGGACTTTCAAGCGAGAAGATAAGCATTGTAAAGGAACAAGTAGTGTTGGCACTGGTTGAGAATTCCTGATAACAAAATTGGTGACTCCACTGGGGATCTAGCCTAATCGAGTCAAATCTGGCGAAGATCCAGTCAGATCTGGTGCAAATCCAGTCATATCTACAAACCATGATAACCATCCCGTATATGAAGGTGATCTCTCTCTTTTTCAGTTATTTCAGCTGTAAGGTAAGCTATCTACCTTATGCTCCTAGTATTTTGCCTCTGTTCTGAGTAATTTTTACCCTCCTTTCAGTCTACTCAGCCTTTCTGGTTTCTCCTGCAGGCTCTTAGATTTTCCAATGCACTATTGAACGGCGCTTTTTGCTTTGACTGACAAAGCGCCCGTCTATCCCAAGATGCCTTTCCTCCTTTCGGTAGCAGCGGCGATGACACCTTTCTCTTTGGTTGACAAAGCGTCGACGATTCCTTTCTGCAAAAGGCTAGGAGCGTCGTAGCACCCTGGAATGCTCTGGTGCAGTGCCTCTCAGCATGTTAAGGTAGTTCTTCAAAATTTCTTGTCTGGAAAATTTTGTGAAAAAATTGTAAACTGTCCTTTTTCTCTTAAAAAAAAATTTAGTGTGGTTTTGCTCGCTTGATTGCTTGCCATCTATTTTACTTGTTTTTGTGACTCTGATTCTCTCTTTGAGCTTAGATCCAAAAATTTCTATTTCTTGCATTGTCATAAACAAAATAAAAAATATACTTTGGTTTTGGATTTGTATTAAAGTTTCTAAAAAATATCATTGTCGAAAAGAGAACCTACAACCTCTTTCTAGCAGATTAATTTCCTTTGAAAAGACTGCTTTGTCTGCCTCATATTTTCTAATATAAAAAAATACAATAATCATATTACTTTCCTCTTGTTTATGCTTGCAAAGGTTGTGTGTTTTTTTTCATTTGCATGTGTGTTTCGGAAAGGTTAGACTTTTTCACATTGTAGCAAAAGTTAGTTTGCATGCACGTTAGAGGCTTAATTTTCTTTCCCTCCTTTTCCGAAACTTGGGAATGCTTGTTTGAAAGACTCCTTTTGCATCTCTTTTTTGGATCTTGTTCTATTGTTGAAAACATATTTCTATTGGTATATTGTTTAAAAGAAAAGAAAAGGTTCCTTCCTTGCCCTAGTTAGTTCTCATCGAAGTTCAAAAGTGCATTACATTTAGAATAATTTGCATCATTGGAGATAACATTCCACAAACATTCACCTAATCATCCAAATAAAATTAACGATAGATTTAGGTCTAAAATTGTATAGAAAGTTGAGTGATAGGCTAGTGACGTGTTTGGGCATCATTAAGCGTAGGAGCTGTCGTTATTTGTCTGCACTACATCCCAGGACTTGCTCGGTTATTCTATATACCGTCGTTATATCAAACGAACTTTCATGTACCCTTGAAGTATTTATAAAGGTACTTCACGTACTCAATTGTATATCGGAATGCCCCTTGTGAACGATTGTGCATTAAACAGCACTACTATCGATTTGAGCTCCCACGTACCTTGAGTATATCAGGAGACCCCACTAGGATACCCTGACTATATGAGAAAAGCCCTTTGGCAGTCTTGTGTGGAGCGATACATCGAAAACAGCATTCAAGGAGACTACTACACACATACCCCTGAGGTATATCGTGAGTTGCACCTACTTGACAATCCTGGTGAGAGACTGGCCATTCTGAACCCGTCCTATCACTTAAGTTTTCTTGTGACCTTTAGCTCTGTGTAGGTTTTGTTTGTGTGTTTTTACTCCCTTTTTTACCTAGATTAGGTAAATTCGGCCACCACCATAGCTGAGCAACTTGCGAGATGTCAATATCGTATATTGTAGGGTTTATCTCCTGACTCTCCTCCTACCGTGGAAGGACAAGAATGAGTAACCATGGAACAACCAGCTTCTGCTAATGTTCCCATAGGAACTACCTTAGCTAGTGAAACCAGAGAATATTTCATTGTTTACATGAATCCTTTGGTTCAATTGCCTCCTAAAACCGATGTTTTTGTACATCCGTCGTTGGAAGGCCATGGCGATACTCCTGCCCCACCATATTATGGCTCAGATACTCCTTTTCGGAGGACTTCTATGGGACAAGCTATTGTTGAATTCAGGGTTATTAGACCTTCACTAGGGAACCTCCCTTTGGTGGAGGAATAACAGAGAAGAATTAATGCATCTCTTGATCGAGCTCATAACTTTTCAGAGAGAGTAGAAATAATTATTCCTCCACCTATGTCTCATTATGAAACTTTGTCGGCATGATTACCCCATAATACAGACCCTTGGCTTGAAGCTGAAATTAAACCTTCTTCTCATGGCCATCCAACTTATGGTGAGACTTCTCATAACCCATGTCCTGAAGGATATCGTTCACTAGCTTAGGTCATAGGTCCTATAGAAGAAGTTCCATTTCGAGGTAATCCAGGCCCAAACCACAACCCTATAGTTTCACATCCTGGACCCATTATTATACCTTCCATACCTATCGTGGTTGGGGGGGAATCCTCAAATTAGGCAATGTTAGTAAACTCTCACGTCGGGGGGAAACCCCTAGCGCGAGTTACGTCATCTATCAATGGAACTATGGCTAGTTCAGGACAAGTTGCAGCTGTAGCACAACCTACAGTGGTTATCCCTCCCACCAATACCAATGTTGTCCCCCCCCCCCCATCTAGTACAGGCCAACCCTTAGGGCCACAACCTGTCAATAATATAGCTTCTTGGGGATATACTTATCCAAGAACTCAACCGCCTATGGTTAATCAAGTTTACCAACAACCACCACTGGCGACTATGTACCCTGGAATTCCTTACCCTAGAAATTATTTTGTACCTTGGGGACAACCAAATTGGTCAAACATCCCATCATATGGAGGAGCATTTGTTAACACTACCGGAGCATACGGTGGACGTCCCCCCAGAGGACCACCGCAAGGACCCGAAGGACCTAGAGGTCTTGGAGGAGGAGGCCCACCACCACCACTTGGAGGAGGAGGACCACCACCACCGCCACCACCATCACCTTCCGGAGGACCCCCTGTCTCGCGGGGCCTACCTCCCCATGGAAATTATGGAAACCAACAACCTTTTCAAAAAGATTCGAGGGAATCATTTATACCCATATATCAATCTACATACGGTCCTACTGGTCAGCAAATACCCTATCAATACTACTAGCATCCGCAACCAAATAACCAACTACCATTTCTTGCTACTTTAGATCTACCAGACTTGTCCAAATTGATAAATGACCCAATCCATCATGACCCTTCTTGGCCTTCCATTCATGTAAAGTTGCCTTCCAATATACCTAAGTTTAATGGTAAACCTGGGGAAGATCCTTTTGAGGCCTGGAAATTTGCAAGTAGAAACAGTAAGGGATTCTCCCCAATCAATGTTCCCAACTAGCCCGTTGACCGTTTGAAATAGGGAATCCGTCCGGTTTGCGGTCCGGCTACCGTAGGTCAAGGAACAAAACTAAGGCTTTACCGGTTGCGGCCCGGCCCACTAAGTTTTTGTATTTTGACTTAAAGAAATGAAATGCAAGTGCCTAACTAAATGCAGGGTGATCAAGCTGCAGGGAGCGGTCACAAAGTGATGCGCAGGTTCTTACCTCTCGTCTTGCGCTCGCGAGCAACCAAACAAGATACAAAAGAAATAAGCTAACTATCTACACTATCCCTAGGGAGCAAGGTTATCATTTTGGGTGAGCAATGCATTTTCACATACATAAAGAAGAATCACAGGTGGTTGATACTTCTTCTAAAGCACATGAACACTTACAGATATTCAAATAACCAGATAGCCGATCATTTTATAACAACATTTATTACTCACAGCGAAAAATATCCAGAAATTACTGAAGAACATTTAGCAAGAACATAGGTTCAAAATATCGAATACTCTTACAGTAAATGAAACACAGCTGAAAACAAAACAGTTCCTCTTCAACATTATTCATTGAGTTTGCATTGATACATTTCACTTTTCACTCTCTCCGACAGGCAAAAATTGCAGTTCCTATGCAAAATGAAGTAGTTCATCTTACAAGTAAACAAATACAAAGTTTTCTGGGGGAAAAAGCCCCTTTTCAGTCCTACTTCCCTCTATTTAAACTACCCCCACTGCCCTTTGGGCTGCCACCCCAGCGTGTGACTTTTCAGTATCTTCAACGATTCCGCTTCTTATTCTGGCCGCTACGTTTTCCCAATCATTCTCTATGAGCGTTTTATCTTCTAACCAGTAACTGATGAGTCTTCCTCGTCGGTGCCTCCTTCGTTTGCTTGCTTTGTCTTTTTCTGCGTTTCGCCTTCCTTGTGATCGTGTCGGTTCCGGTTTGACCAAGCTAAGTCTTAGCCCATGGTCGCTTTAGTAGCACCGAATCCCTTCAGCAAACAATTACAATGCATTATTCGCTGCAAAGGGGAGTTTTTTAAACATTAAACCTTCTCTACCCAGCATTGTAAATCCGCAAGAGAATAGCTAGGTTCGCTCGGACAAGGTATCGATTTAAACTTTGGGCGGGCAAAAATATAAGCGGCGATCGACCAACTTCTGCATCGGATGAGACGAGACTTTAGGAGCCGCAATGGCGGGGAAATATAGAAACCGGGTGAGCGGAAACATGGGCAAAAAAAAAGGGTAATCGAACGTCGGGGGGAAGAGTTCTTCGGGAACCAGGTGGGGTGGCTCATCCGCAACTGCGGATGGAACAACGGCAGGGGACAGGCGACGAGGTGGAAAACTCAGTTCAGGTGGGGAAGACAAGGTCGGACGTCGGATGATACTTGAATCGGAAGCCAACTATCTCCTCCCGACCGCAATGGCAGGCGAGTGGAAGCTTATGGACAAGCGATTTTAAACTAAACGAATCGGGCGTCGCACGGTTCAGGAAATCAGACGAAAGAAAAGTATAGGAGTCGCAATGGCGGAAGGGTTGAAACTTCGCAGCGCCCGATCTAATAGTAAAAGAGGCCTGCTTATAGGGAAACTGAGGTATTTGAGCAGTGCTAAGGATCGGCTGTAACCAACATCGCTTCTTTTCATAAAGGATGTGCTGAAGAACAGCAAATTTTCTTCTCTTTGACCACACATCCACGACCCAAACCAAAAATGAACAAGGCATACATAAATTACTGACATCCACCTTCAGAGACACGAAAGGAAACACGCTCAAGGAGCTTAAAAGTTCAACGATCAAGCCATACAAAAATAATCAGGAGGGGCCCAGAAATTAAAACATTGATTTGGGGGAGGGAAAACAGTTGCGGCAGCAACAGATCCAAAAAACCATGGGATGACATTTCACTTGTGGTGTTCATCCAATTCTTTGATGGATGGTTCAATCCATCTATGCATTTTTCAAAGAATCGTCACTCATATTTCTGCAAAGTGGCACATCGAATTAGCACAACACTCTTTTTGGGATTTTAATTCCCTAGAAATGTTTTTTTTTACACACTTTCAATTGCCAATCTGATATGAAACGGGTATAGACCTTTTAACCTCGCTTCACCAAACCACATCTACTCATATCTCCGATCATATTCATGAATGGAGAAGAAGTCGAAGGTTGATTAAGGCCCCTATTCCTGATCAGTTGCTAGATGATTGGTTTACAAAGTCTTTACTACCACCTATTTCTAGAGATGTCTCCATGGGAGGAGATGTTACTGAGGAGCAAGCTATTAGCCGCACTTAATACCTAGACTTGGTGTATTCTCAGTCAGGTACTTTTTATGACTTGATTCCACATGCTCCTTGACCCACAACAGATCCATCTAGACCTGCAACTGAACCACCTATTGATGGCATACTTGGTTCAGTTCAGACACAAACAGCAGCTAAATCTTCTAAGAAACAAACTGCCACTCCATCCAATCACCAAGCACCACCTGCCAAAACTGCATCCTCTCCTGTTGCATCCACTGAAGTAAATACGGTTCAATCCATTGAATCTTCACGTGGGAAGAAAAAAGGGAAAAATAAACCTAAAAAGCCTGACAACCAACAGGAAGGAAATAAAACACAGAATCCGGATAATGATTCAAAAGGAAAGAGAAAAGTAAAGTATCCTTGGTTAATCTACAAAGGTGACCATTTTACAAAAGAATGTCCTCATCGTGAGGAAGTTGGTAAATTTTTAAAACATTCACCCACCCCAACTGTTTTAAATTATCCTTTCCCTTCCCAACAGCGGTTAATTGATCATATGTCCTTGAACGAAACTTCTTCATCCACTAATGAAGTTCGTATGATGTCTAGTGAAACAGTGAACTTGAATATAAGAGCACACCATTATGACCCTCCTCCGAAAAAGAAACCTGATGATATTCCATCTGAAAAACCCTCAACTTCCACACCTCCTCCTAATAATGGTCTTCATATTGAAAAATCTATACCTGAAGCAATTTTTTGTCCACAAAAGGGCACTCTACGTATCCTAATGCTCGTGTCATCCAATATTATAATATTGTTGAAGATTTGACCCAGGCACCCTGTGCTATGTCGGCTTTAGAAGTACTCCAAACCTACCCAACTCAACGGAAAAACTTGCTTACTACGCTTGGAGCTATGGATCCCGAGAATATTAATATCATCACTTTCAAACTAGATGATTTCAAGATGAGACTTTCACATCAGTTAGCTTTCCATATCACTCCCAATATTGCTGGAAAGACTATCCCTTGTACCATTTTGGATGAGGGTGCCTCTACATCAGTTATGTCTTTATCTTGTTGGAGATCCATTATATCTCTGAAAATCAACCGTTCACCTACCACTCTTAAGGATTTTGATGGTCTCGGCTTTCAACCCTATGGATTACTACATGCCATCCATGTTGAACTGGGGGGAAAGTCATTCTTCATTCATATCAAAGTTGTTGATTCTCCTTTGGATTACAACTTACTCCTAGGTCGTAACTGGTTTTATGCTATGCAAGCAGTAGCATCGACCGTTTTTCAGATCGTCCAGTTCCCATTCCAAGGAATATTGTTACTATTGATTAGTTATATTTCATCACACCTAGTGCCATTACAAATGATGCAAACAGCGTTCCGCTCCTGAGCACCCCACAGTATCAAGACATTAGAGTAGGTCTTATCAAAGACTCTTCACTTAAGGGAGTCTTTCCCTCATCTGACCCTCCTCTTGCTTCATAGACTGCATCCATTAATATTATTTCTAGCTCTGATACATACAAAGAAAAAGCAATTGCTGATGAATCATCATCATTTTCCCCTTTCGAAGAGATTTACAATGCAATCCAAGCGACCAGGGATCCCACCATCAATGACCATTTCTTGGTGGCCTCAGACTGTTATCACATGCCATATTGGCTCGAACACCCCTCCCCATCTCTGGATTATCTTTCACACACACTTCCTACAGACAATTCTATCATGGAAGTTATGTCGTTAGACGAGATGCCTTGGGAAGATTATCATCACAAGTATTCTTTCCTTCCCCCTTGCCATATGGTAGAAAACCACTTTACCTCCATGGTTTCCTCTGATATAGTCCTTAACCCTCAGTCCCTGATTCTCACTCGAGGTGTCGATTCTGAAGGGAATTTATGCAACATTACCAAGACTATACTCATTGACATATCGGTGAAACCTGGTGTTTCCAAGAACATTTTCATAGGACAGAACTCTTCCCTTGAAGAGATCCAAACATACATGCCTCTTTTCAAAGAATTCTGAGATGTCTTCGCATGGGTGTATGAAGAAATTCTAGGGATTGATATCTCTATCGTTGTCCATGAAATTAAAACTTACCTCGATGCCAAGCCCATCCACCAAAAACTACGACAGGTTCATCCATGAAAAGCAGTCGCTATTAAAGAAAAAGTTAAGAAACTTCTAAAGGTTGTTTTCATTTACCCCGTACCACTAACTGAATGGGTGTCCAACATAGTCCATGTGAACAAAAAGCAGGGTACTATTAGGGTTTGTATCAATTTAGGGATCTGAACCGAGCTTGTCCAAAAGACAACTTTCCCACTCCCTATATCGATCAAATAATCAATAAATGTGCCAAAAGTGTTATTTTCTCCTTTATGGATGGCTTTTTGGCTATAATCAGATTGAGATTCTCCCATCAGATCAACACAAGACAGCATTCATTTGCCCTTGGGGGACTTTTTTATTGTAAACTTCCTTTCGGTTTAAAAAATGTTGGCATGACATTCCAACATGCCATGTCATATGCTTTTCATGACATTAAACATGTTGTAGAACCCTATCTTGATGACCTTCCTGCTCATTCCAAGCAGTGGGATATTCACGTCGATCATCTAAGAGGTTTGTTTCTTCGATGTCGTCATTTTAATATTCATCTAAATCCCCATTAATGTGTTTTTTGTGTATAAGCTGGCCGACTTCTTGGTTTTATTATTTCCAAAGATGGCATCTATATCGATCCTTTGAAAATTCAAGCTATCTTGGCCTTACGTGCTCCCACCAATGTTACTGAACTCCAAAGTTTGCAAGGGAAGGAAAACTTTCTTCATCGTTTTATCTGCAATTATTCAAAAAGGATACATGGTTTCATGCGGTTGCTCAAGAAATATACCCCTTTTGTCTAGGATGATTTCATGCAACACGTGTTTGAATCTTAAACATGCACTTACCCATGCACCAGTGCTACAACCACCAAATTATGCTAATGACTATTCCTTGTATGTGGTTGCATCCGTCTACTATAGGCATGGTCCTTGTCCAAATAGATGAACAGGACCAAGAACATGTGATTTATTACGATAGTAAGAACCTTCTAGACTCTGAAACTCAATACTCACATGTGGAGAAATTTGCTCTTGCCACGGTCATCGCGGTCAAGAAGTTCCTTCATTATATTTTGCTCCACAGCACAACTATCTAAGTAGATTCTAACCCCGTGTACTATGTTCCTACACGTTAAGTGCTTGGGGTAAAATACTCACGTTGGATCGTAATTCTCCAAGAGTTTGAGCTAGAATTCGCCAAAAGTACTTCCAAGAAGTCCCTCGTCTTTGCAGAGCTTAGATGTGACCTTCCCCATACTACCAAGACTACAGAGCCCTTTGATTCATTGCCAGATGAATCACTATGTCTCATTAGAATGACTAATCCATGGTACAAAGATATCATTTTTTATCTCTGAACCTTATGATACCAGCCTACTACCTCTTGAGATGAACGTCGTCGCATTCGCCACCAGGCCAAAAGTTACCTTATCTTGATTGATACCCTATATCGTCATGGTATTGATTCTATTTTATGACATTTCCTTACATATGAAGAGGCTGAGTTCATTATGAATGACTGCCATGCTGGAGCTTGTGGCGGTCATCTCTCTGGGTTGGCTACTGCCCAAAAAATATTACATGTCAGGTATTTATGGCCTTCTATTTTCAAAGATTGTATTGAAATAGTTAAGAAATGCTCACCATGTCAAATGTTCACTCCTAAGAAATGCACACATCTAGATCTGCTTCATCCCATTGTAGCAGTTCGCCCCTTTGCAAAATGGGGCATAGACTTCGTGCACTATAGACCTACCTCAACCGAGGGGCATGGCTACATCATCGTGGCTGTGGACTATTTCACAAAATGGGCTGAGGAAATTCCCACATATTCCAAATAAGGCAATACTTCTGCACTATTCCTATTCAATCATATCATTGCTAGATTCAGGATTCCTAGGGCCATTGTGACCGATCATGGGTCACATTTTCAAAACAAGATGATGGCAGAACTTAGTGTAAAATTAGGGTTCTGTCATGATAACTCGACACCATACTATCCTCAGGCCAATGGCCAGGTTGAGGCTATAAACAAAGTATTAAAAATAATGCTTCAGCGGATGGTAGGACAAGCCAAGTCAAATTGGAATTTACATCTTTTCTGCACTCTAGGCCTATACTACTGTCAAACCTTCCCTTGGTTTTACACCTTTTCAACTAGTATACAGATTGGAAGATACCCTTCTGATAAAATGTGAGATCCCTTACTTAAAACTTGTTGTGGAACTATTACCCAATACCATTATAGATGAAGAAAGACTCCTGTAACTAAATAAACTTGATGAAACCCGGCATGATGCTTCCTTAGCTAACGAGGTGCATAAAGGAAGAATGAAAGTCCAATATGAGAGGAGTGTTCAACCATGTTCCTTCAATGAAGGAGATCTAGTCTTGACCTAGGACCAGAAGCATGACAAGGTGGGGGCAGGTAAATTCGAGTGTATGTGGCATGGGCCCTATATAGTCAATCGTGTTTTAGAAAAGGGGGCATATGAATTGGTTGATTATGACAGGATACCTTTAGGAGAGCCTTGAAATGGGATTTACCTTAAAAGATATTATGCCTATGCCATCTGGCATAGGATCTTTATACATATTGTTTATAGTTTGATGTGTGTCTCAAGCTTTGAGAGGTGTGTCTTTTGTTTTATTTGAAATTTTTTTTTTCGTAAAACCCTACTTATGCATGTCTTTTGTCTAATGGACAGATGACTTCCTACATTGGTTTTGCCGATGGTGCTCATCGATATACAGTTAATCTTGCATCAGTAGCCTAGGTACTGTACTCTCCTACAAGTGAGCTGGTGAGTTCAGGAGGAGTTCTTTTAGGTCCCTCCACCAATAATCTGGCAGAATACCAAGCCATGGTTGGATTATTGACAGAGGCCCTAGATTTTGATGTAAGAGAAATTAGGGTTTATCTAGATTCTAAATTGGTTGTCCAACAACTTAATCGAGTCTACACCATTAGGAATCCCTTGCTTCTTTGTACTTTCTGAATAGTTAGGTTGTTAGAAAGGTCTTTTGAGAAAGTCACGTATCATCACATTCCGAGACAATTAAATGATGTAGCAGATTCCCTAGCTAACTATGTCTTGGATTGGCATATTGCTCATACTTAAACAATCCATTGGAAACATAAAAAACATGTGTAAATTCATAAGTAGATAAATCATTCCACACATCACTTTTTCCACACACAACTGTAAATATAAAATTCTGTAATAAGCTATAGCACTGAGATACAAAATTTGGGTTGAAGCATATCTAGCTTTAAGTGCCCGTTGGGGACCATAAAAAGTTCAGGATACATATACATAGGGAAAAATCTGAAGCTCTAAAGCTTTCAGTAATACATATAAAAAAAATGATAGTCAAAGTAGACTAATCCTCCTAGTGCTCATGGTAGCACGCAATGGCCTGGGCCACTCTACAAAGTAGTCTGGAAAATCATCCGGAGACACCTATGTTATAGCACTGATAACGCCCGGGAACCTCATCAGTGGTCATGTCGGGGATATCCACAGTCAACTGTTGCAGGGTCTCTTGAAGATCTCTGAGCTCTTCCTCAGCTTTAGAGCGGTAAGCCATCATATCTCGGGTACCTGCTCGCCTAGAAATAGGTGACATTCCAACTGGATGGATAGACCCGATGTCTACATGAAAATCATTTTTATCTCAGTACAACATAAAACATAAGAATGAAATAAACATAAAATTTCAAAAACATAAGTGGATAATGTCTTCTTACCTCGGTCATCCCACACTTCCCCCTCAAGTAAGACTAGCTCTGGGTCATTTCGGAAATCTACCACCTCATAGGCATAGTCTTCCACCATAAGTAGCTAGTTCCTCAACCAGTGAAAGAACCCGAAATTGTAACTGACTTTAGGTCCTCCACCTCCAAGGCAAGGCATAGCTGTCACCCATGCAAGCATCCTCGGATCCTTAGGATCAATTCTACTGATAGTCACCTGGGGCCTCATGTGAGGTACTCGTTGTAAGATAAAAGACACCACCACTTCTCTATACCAAACTACTTCAACGTCCCTCTTCTGCATTTGCTCAGTTTACTTTTCAAACAAGACAACATGCCTTCACACATGTTGAAGACAGTAGACTCCATACACTGTAAGGCATATAACATATGAGATCTACTAGTGAGGTGGGCGGCCCTAGTACCCACCACTCGGTCGATGGTGTATACTACTATCCTCAAGGGGAGATCCACTAGATATTTGATTGCTAACTTTCCCAATTAGGACTCTGTACCCAATGAGAAATGTTGATCAATGATATCATCCAAGGAGCCTTCTCCCTTCCGTGCTCCTGACAGAACTACGAGGCTTCCTCGCATAGATAAATCGGTGAGGAAATAAATATCCTCAATCTCTATAGGAAAAATGTGGACTCCTACCACAAAATGCTCCTGATCAGGATCCCACTTGTCAATAATGTATTCTAGCAGGCAGACATGTGGTTTCATCCCTAATATCCGAAAATACTTGAGAAGCTCGCAGTTCCTCAGAGCATCAATGGTAGCTGGATCATTTGCGGATTGGTTGTCTGGGACTTCATGCTCCCTTTCTTTCCATATCACCATGGTGCACTTGCAAAATACCAATTTTGAAGTCAGACATTGTATCATGACAAAAAGAAAGAAAAACAAATGACATCATAAATTACAGAGCAAGGACAAAAACATGAAAAATTGCATTTTTGGATGGATTAGGGTTTGCTTTTTTCCTTTCCCCTCCTACGGCACTGCAAGATTTCATGCACATAGCACTGCGGCGCTCTTTCCCTTGGTGCAAGAAGCATTGGGCACCTATCTATTGTGGATAGACTGTCATCGACGCTCCTATCCTAGCATGACAGAGTGTCATCGGGGGCGCACACCGATGGCCAAAAACCCCTAAAAATGAAAAAAAATTCCTTCTGCTATGGCTTAAAACCTTTTGGGAGAGGAGAAATACTCTATTCTACCTTTGAAAAAGGAAATATACCCTATGCTTTGTCCTTTAAACCATTTTAAACCATTTTGGGAACTTTGAATTAAAAAATCTAAAAGGAGAAAATAAAATACATTAAACATGAAAAGAAGAAAAGACCAAGTGTTTACCTCTTCTATGGACTATGAAGCAGCAGAGAACTGGAGTACCCTTGCCAAATTTCCAAAGGAACTCTTGCAACCAAAGCTACCTTCCAAAACTCACTCAATGGTAAAACACCAAGTGGTAAAAATAAATTACCTACCCTTCTATTTATAGAGAGCTTGGAATTTTCAAAAATATATTGTAATTTACTTTGTTTTGAAATCCAAATTATTTTGACAAAAGTGGGTTTTAATTTTTATTTTTCTATAGTTTCGAAAAATGACCTTTGATGTTGTTTTTTATTTTTTTCAGGTAAATAAGGGGTCATGGTTACGTTGAAGCTATTTTTGTCTTTTTCAAGCTTAGAGCTAAAAGGAAAAAGTATTGAGCGGTGTTTACACTTTTTACATGCTGATTAAAAATCCAGTAGAAAGGTGTTGAGTATAATTTTTCACTTTTTCAGACTCATAAAAAATGGATTTTGAAAAAGGAACATGGTCTGGGAGTTATATTTAAGCTCTTTTCAGTCTCCTCAAAACACAAAAATATTTCCAAGCGAACTTGTTACATTCACACTTGTAAAATAATCAGAATGGTCAACTAGTCGGCGGTAGGTTATCTCTTTTTCGGACCGACTGGACTTATTTATGAAAAAGGACCCTTTTTGGAGTCTTCTTAGTCATTTCAAACTCTCTAAACATGAAACAACGAATGAGTTTGCTTCCATTGGACTCATAAAAGAAATGATGAAAGACCCTATTTTGGGAACGAACCCCTCCTTTCTCAAGTTCATGAAAAATATGAGAATGGACTCATCACTTGATGAGCTTAAATGAGTGTTTGTTACCCTCTTTGGACTCGTAAAATTGAAAAAGAGGCACTCACCTTTCTATTAATTTGTCAGAGTGGTCTAGGAACTGAAAACACAGTCTCACAAAGAATACAAACAGATAATCATAAAATTGGCAAAATGGTGTTGCAATGGAAGTAGCAGCCCTGTATAATCAAATGAATAATGAATAATACAATAGAATGATCATGCTGGAAGCATGAATGCCAAGACAATTCGAATTCCCAACGAGATCATTCGAATTAAATGAGTGAGTCTAGCTTAACTGAATGTAAGCCACAGTAAACACTCAAGTTAACCACTGATCAAAAACCTAATTGACTCAACTGAGCCCTAATTGAAGTCAGAGTGCAATAAATGACTAAGACTAACTGAAAGTAGCTCAAACACATGTCACTGCAAGCCAACCAACAAGTGGTAGCGCATCAATGACTCCAATGAACCCCGATGAGGTTAACTAAAGTGTAACTGACCATCAGAAGTGGTTGGAGGCGCCCCTGTTGACTCCAGTTCATTAAATAATCATTAAATAATCAATTTAATGAAGGAAGGTTCCTTCACTACTCTGTTTAACTGATTGTAACCATCAGTTAGCAATATGGGGCATTTATGACACTCAGATCACCCCCAGAGTGCTCTAGTTAGCCTCCCCAAATGTAGGAGAAGGCTAAGTTAGCCTCCTTAATTGAAGGTAGGCGTGGGTGTGCTCATCCTGATGTCATCCAGTGCTCCTATGATGTCAATTAAGTCAATAAAACTTAGGATAGTAGTTTAAGTAGGCCAAATTGACCAAAATGAGTGTGTATGGTGGTAAATGTCTCCAACACCCCCCCTTAAGCTATACTTAGGAGGAGTAGAAAACATAAAAGTGCATAAGAATGCTAGGGCCCTGACAACAAAGGCCATAGGTCACTCTGTACAATACTGAAACTAAAAACAATGCTCAAAACAAACTAAGTGAGTAAAATAGGGAAAACTAAGTGGGAAAAACCCCCCCCTCAAGCTGAACACTAAAAGTAGTTGGATCACCCTGATGAACTCACCCCCTACAGTGAACAGAGGTAAGTGAACTTCTTTTTTGAAAATCTCTTGGTGAATATTTCTACAATCTGCTCATCAGTCGGGCAGTATTGCAGAATGATGGTCCTGTCATGCACTAGCTCCTTGATATGGTGCATGTGTATCTCTACATGCTTGGTCCTCTGCTTAGTAACCGGATATATGGATATCTTAATAACACTTTGATTGTCACAAAAGAGGATAGTGGACAAATTAATACCAATATAAAACTCTGAAATAATTCCTTGCAACCAAACAGCTTGGATGTAAGCATTCACCATTCCTTGATACTCAGGCTCTGCTGAAGACAATGCTATAGCGGCCTGCTTTTTGCTAGAGTTGCAAATGGGGACACCACCAAACATGAAGACATATCCAAAAGTAGACTTTTGATCAATACAATCACCTACCCAATCAGAATCTGTGTATCCAACCAGCTCTAGCTCGGAGTCTGCAGCATAGTGAATGTCGTAGGTCCTGGTTCCCTGAATGTATTGAAGGATCCTCTTGTCTACCTTCCAATGAATCTCATGGGGCTGCTGCATGTATACTGATACAACATTCATGGCATAACAAATATTAGGCTGAGAATGTGTCAAGTACAACAAGCTATCAATCAATTGTCGATAAATAGTGCAATCCATGGGAGGTGTGCTTTTTCCTTCTCCAAGGTTGATCCCTGAAAGGAAGGGGAATGGTGCAGGCCTACATTTAGCCATGTTAAACTTGAATAAAAGTTATGATATGTATTTGGACTTAGTGACCATTATCCCATCATAATTTTTCTCAATTTCGAGCCCCAAATCGCTCATTTCAAATGCATTGTGGAGAGCAGTTTTGATGACTGAAATAGAAGCAACTGTGCTACCTGTGATTAGTAACTCATCAAAATATAAAACAATAATAATCAAATTACCATTAGACTATTTTATATACACATTTTTATCTGATCTACACCTTTGGAAGTTTTGCGAGAGAAGGAAGGCATCCATCTTGGAATACCACTCTCTTGGGGCCTATTTTAACCCGTATAGTGACTTCTTTAGCTTGCAAACCAAAGATGGATCAGAGATGTATCCCTCACACTGCTTCATGTATATCTCCTCATGAATATATCCATGCACAAATGCTGACTTAACATCCATATGATGCAGTTCCCAGTGCTTAGATGCTGAAATTGCCAAAACTAGGCAGATGAAGTCCATTTTTGCCACCGGTGCAAAAGTCTCATGGTAGTCCACACCTTGGACCTGGGAGAAACCTTTTGCCACTAGAATTGCCTTATATCTTCAAGTGCTTCCATTTGCATCAACCTTATTTTTAAATTCCCATTTTCATTGAACCAATTTCCTTCTCGGAGGAAGAAAAACTAGCTCCCAAGTAGTGTTTTTTCTGAAGAGAATTCATCTCTTCATCCATGGCAACTTGCCATCTCGGATCCTTTCGAGAATGGTAGTAGGAATTTGGATCTGAACTGATAATAAAATAAAAATATTTGTACAGCAAATGATCAGGACAAGAGAGTGCAATACCTTCTCTTTGGAAATCAGACCGAGTTCTCCTTGGCTCATCCGGATTTCCAATGGTATCTCCTGCAGAGGAGAGTGTCTGTCGGGCCCATGTTGGGAGATGATTTTGTACTTCAGGTTCTGATTCAGCATCTGATGTTTGTTGTACACTAATATCAAAAATCATAGGATCTAAATCAGGGTCATCACCCCCAATTTGATCATCCAAATATTTAGTAGAATAGGAAGGAAATTCAGCAGTTTTCTCCTTCACTAGTTCCACCTCCTGAAGAGGCTCATCGAACTTGACACTCCTTTCGATGATGCTCTATTTTTTTTATATACAGCATATTGAAACATTTTGATTCATTAGGATACAAAATAAATAGACATTCTATGATTTTTAGTTGCAAATCCCTCCTTTTATCAAGTGGAATTCAGGCCCATGTAGTGGACCCAAACACTCGCAGGTTCGACACATCCGGCTTGTGTTCGAAGTATGCTTCGAAAGGGGTCTTCCCTTTCATGGATGAGTGTGCCACTCTATTCTGAATGTATTCTGCAGCATGTATGGCTTCATCCCACAAATTTGTAGCCAACGTCTTTGATTCCAACATGCAGGTGGTCATCTCCTTGAGAGATCAATTCTTCCTTTCCGCTACACCATTATGCTGGGGAGTGTAGGGAATTGAATGTTGGACCCGAGTACCACTTTGGGAGCATATGTGCATCAACTCATTACTAACATACTCCCTGCCATTATCATATCTCAAGGTCTTGATCTTTTTGGCCAGATGCATTCTCAAGCAAGGCCTTCAATTTAGTGAATATTTCACAAACTTCAGACTTCTTTTTGAAAAAGAAGACCCACGTGTACCTGGAAAAATCATCAATAAAATTCAGAACATACCTTGATCCATTCATGGATGTGATAGGCATGGGACCAATGATATTAGAATGTATCAGCCCCAAGATTCATGTAGCTCGACTTGCCTTCCCCCGATCGAACTTGTGCTCAGGGTGCTTTCCAACAACATAGCCCTTGCAAATTCCAATGGTTGCCTTGCTGACCGGGAGGCCTTCAACCATGGAGTTTTTCTCTAATTGCTGCAAGTATTTGAAGTTGAGATGGTTGAACCTCTCATGCCATAGTCTACTAACTTCATTTCCATGAGTCAGCAATGTGGTGGGCTTTGCATCCGCCACATAATGGGAAAACTCATAGGCTTTTGCATGATGGTTTGCAAGGCCTTTTGCAACAAGTTTCCCAAATGCAAGTTATGTTATCTCTACATATTTCAGACTAAAGGATACTCTCTTGGGCACTCCTGTATGTGTCATTTGATAGACACTCAGGATATTTGATGCCAAAGACGGTACATACAAAACATTTGAAAAATAGCCATTCTCAAGATCAATAGTACCATGTCCTTCTGAAATGATGGTGGATTCATCTCCCATGTGGATGGGGATGGATTTTCCGGTCTCCAAATATGAGAAGGAGTATCTTTCAGCCATCATGTGGTTCAAAGCTCCAGAATCTATCAAGAGTGTTTGCCATGAGGGCATGACCTCTTTCAAGTTGTGGTTCCCGATCTTGTCGATCTCTCCTCCGAAAGCTTTCTGGAAGATTGATGTGATTTCTCTCAAGGAGAGAGGTAGCTTCATCAAGTTTATTCTTCATCCAGGCATGTTCAGGGTGGAATCCCTTCCCGTAGTATGAACACTTGACTTTTTCCTTTCCATGATGTCCTTTTCCTTTGTTCTTCTTTGAGCTGGAAGACTCATCATGCTGCTGGTTTTCAACTTTAGGCTTAGGAGCTTTGAATTTGGTTTTTGGGTTCTTCTGCTACTTTCCTTTACCTTTCAGATCTTTGGGCCCCGAGACATGAAGGGCTTGATCACAGGAGGATATGATGATTCGCATATGGACAAGCTTATCATGTTCACTTGTTAGGGACTCAATGAAGGCATTCAGTGAAGGAATCTTCCATCCAGGGGTTGTGAGCTTCCTCGCATGGAATGTAGAGACAAAAATTGAATAATCAGCTCCAAGTTTGGAGAGTATGGAGAGGATGAGTTGATCATCCTCCTTCTCCACTTTGCATTGCTTCAATAGTAATACAATGTGCTTGAACTTTATGAAAAATTCATTCAACGTCTCTAAATTGGAAGGATGGAGAGACATCAACTCATTCTCAAGCTAGTATACTCTCAAATCATCCTACTTTCCATACAGGGTTTCCAATTTGTCCTAGATTTCCTTTGGAGTCTTCAATCCTGAAAGAAGGAAAAGAATATCCCAGGAAACATAGAGGCACAAGAATATGAATGCTTCATCTTTCTTGTTCAAGAATATAGCTTTGTCTATCACAGAAGTAGGCTCTTCTTCAGTGTCCATAGTGACCCTATAGAGTCCTCTAGCACGTAGCTTAATCTCCATGTCTCTTTTCCATGAGTGGAAATTGAACGGAGTCAAGATTTCTACGAAAGAAGCCATCTGAATCTGCTGGAGCAAATGCTTTCACCTGTTAAAAACCTAAAAATCACAACAAAAGGGGCACTGTAAGGTCAAATAGCCTGCACATTTTAGGCTTTCATCACACCCAGCATAGTCAATCAAGCAAGCTTGATCAATAATTTCCTTACTTGGGGTATTAAGTGGTAAGCCTTGGCTTCTGGTGCAGTGCTGGAATTTTTTAGCTTTGCTCAATTTTTCATGCAAGATCTGTCAAAAACCTTGTTTTTGAGAGATCTAAGTTTCATCCCATTGTGAGCTCTGATACCATATTAATTTGTCACAGTGGTCTAGGAACTGAAAACACAATCTCATAAAGAATACAGACATATAATCATGAAATTGGAAAAATGGTGCTACAACGGAAGTAGAAGCCCTGTATAATCAAATGAATAATGAATAATACAATGCAATGATCATGTTGGAAGCATGAATGCCAAGACAATTCGAATTCACAATGAGGTCATTCGAATTGAATGAGTGAGTCTAGCTTAACTAAATGTAAGCCACATTCAACACTCAAGTTAA
Organism: Pseudotsuga menziesii; assembly: GCA_001517045.1. NCBI lineage: Eukaryota > Viridiplantae > Streptophyta > Pinopsida > Pinales > Pinaceae > Pseudotsuga > Pseudotsuga menziesii. The sequence goes on from LPNX010262499.1 coordinate 56,408, forward strand.
CCATTGATCAAAACCCTAATTGACTCAACTGAGCCCTAACTGAAGTCGAAGTGAAATAAATGACCGAGTCTAATTGAAAGTAGCTCAGACACATGTCACTGCAAGCCAACCAACAAGTGGTAGCACATTAATTACTCTAATGAATCTCGATGAGGTTAACTGAAGTGTAATTGACCATCAGAAGTGGTTGGAGGTGCCCCTTGTTGACTCCAGTTCATTAAATAATCAATTTATTGAATGAAGGTGCCTTCACTGCTCTTTTTAACTAATTGTAACCATCAGTTAGCAATATGGGGCATTTATGAAACTCAAATCACCCCCAGAGTGCTCCAGTTAGCCTCCCCGAATGTAGGAGAAGGATAAGTTAGCCTCCTTGACTGAAGGTAGGCGTGGGTGTGCTCATCCTGATGTCATCCAGTGCTCCTATGATGTCAATTAAGTCAATAAAACTTAGGATAGTGGTTTAACTAGGCCAAATCGACCAAAATGAGTGTGTATGGTGGTAAATGTCGCCAACACTTTCGAGGTGGGGAAATTGAAGGAAAGGGGAATGGTTTTCATTTGTTTATATGGAAGTACTCTACAGTCCACCTTGGAACAAGGCACCTGTCTGCATTTGCATATATGAACAATTGGGTTTTCAGCTTGTTTCCTAGTTGATCTACTTTTGTGAGTCACCTGACTCCTTTGAGTCATTTCAAAGAATGCTTTGTCAAATTCCTTGCATTATACCTAATTCTATTCTCATCAAGTCAATGCTGCCAAGTCATGTGTCATGCCATTAAATTGTTCAAAGGATGTCTCTCCCAGAAACATAATCCATCAGTAACTTCACTTGTCCTTAATATTCATTCATGTCTGAGTCAGTTCTATCATTCCAAATCAAATTTTATTCCTAGTTTCGTGTCACTGATGTGGGAATCATCATGGACCTCCTGTGACAGAGTCTATTCATGTCAACTTCAGATCATTATCCAGGAATTAGATCGAAAAACCTAGACAGTACCTTGGGCATGCATGCCTCAATGGCAGGTTACCTCGCTTTCAACATGAGTTTACATCATTGACTCTTGATTGAAAGATCACATCGAGTGTTCGACTTCACTTCCTTTATTCACATTCGATGGTATGTACTAAGATACCTTGGGAATCATTGACATCAATGGTGATTTCCCTCACACTTGTTAATAGTTGACGTCAATGACTAGTAATCAAGTGGTTTCTAGCATGTTCAACGTCAAGACATTGTAATCACATGGTTAGATTCGTATCTTTTGCATATTAGGATGAAGACCCTGAGTGATTAGGCTTTTCATCATCATTGCCTATGCTCAGATTATGCTTGGAGATCATTTAGAGTCATGGAACGGATCCACATTGTATGTTTGGTGGTTGTGTTCTATATCTGACATTAAGAGAAATAGATCTACTTTGTATATATCGTAGCTATGTTATACCTCTTATAGTAGTCATTCATGGATCTACGGTGTATTATTAGTAGCCAAGACGTGGTCATCATCATAGATCTGCAGTGTATTGGTCCAAGGCTATGATTAAGTTTGATGAAGTCAGTTACTGGTCCTCTATAAGTATATCTCTCTTTGCCTTTGTATCATACGAAAAACCTGCAAATTATTTCACCTATCACTTCCTTCTAGCTTCATACTCTGGGGGGCATTCTGTTGCACATGAAAATCTCACACTACCTAGTCAGCCTTTAGAAGAAGTTCTTGTTGCTTTTTAACCTCCCAAAAAGCCTGACCTAGGTCATCTTGACCATTTTTTGCCCTGACCTAGTAAGGACGGTGCTCTTTTGTATTTTCCACAGAGCGTCGGCGACGCCTCCTTCATTTGAGCAAGAAGCGTCGATGTCCCTTTGTTTTGGAAAAAATATCAGATCGATGCTCTAACTAGTTTGGCTAAAAGCATCGATGGTCAGTTGAAAGGGAAAAAAAGAAGTTTCTAGAAGATTCCATAAGGAATCCTTCGTGGAATTAATTCCTGTGTGCCTGAGAGATGTGGCATTCGCCTCCCTCACCTATAGGGATCTCATTCTATCCTTTTGTCAAGTCATTCTTTGGGTTCTAGGCCTATAAATGAATCCTTCATGAGGAGAGTGGAGGAGGCCAGAAAAAGCATCCTTATGCTACTAGTTTGAAGTCTGAATAGAGGCAAAGTAGAGGTAGCTTGTAGCAGGAGAGATGTTAATAGGATATTGTAGACATTCTTGTTGAGACAGAAGCCGTCAACATCAAGGATTTTTGGTTGTACTTATTTCTCATCCATATATTAATACAAAGACATTTCCCTTTCATGTATTTGATTATTGTATTTATGTTTAAATATTATTGGATTCCTTGATCACCAATATGGATAGTTGATTATCATGATGCTCTCATCCCTTTTGTTTGTCTTGTAATCCATCTTGCAGGTATTGAACCATCTCGAGGACTTTCTGGAGAGAAGATAAGCAGACCTACGATTGAGGTATATGGTGTGTTATGTTAATTGATTTAACTATTCAAGGGAAGGATATGTTGCTGTGTCTTTTTGTTCTGTAGTTGTGTTTTGCATTGCAAAGGAACAAGCAGTGTCAGCACTAGTTGAGAATTCCTGATAACAAATCTTAATCGCCGAAACATAAACACTAAATCGATGGTGGGGCTTTTTCCTTGAGCTCCACACCATGAATATTTACATCATATTATTTAAATGCAAATGGGGTCAAAACCAGGGTGTTACATTCCCGTCCCCCTTCAATAGCACTATCCTCAATGCTTTACAACATTGAACAAGAATTCTTTGCCGGTACTACCCTCAACAATCTACAGAATTTAACAAAAATGGATGTGCCAGTCGCATGGCATCCTCCAACTCCCATGTAGCTTCTTCATGACAGTAGTGATCCCATTGCACCTTTACCTATCCTATTGCTCGGTTCTGGAGCATTGTAACCTTCCTGGCGAGGATGCGCATATGCTTGATTTGGAACTCTCCCTCTGGTTGCACCTGCATCACATCCCAATATATTACATGGTTAGGATCATGTACATATTTCTTAATCAAGGAAAAATGAAATACATTATGAGCCCTAGTGCTAGTAGGAAATGCAAGTCTATATGCAACTGGTCCTATTCTTTCAAGCACTTCAAATGGCCCACAATATCTAGGAGACATCTTGGTACAACTCACAAGCTTCAAGGAACTTTTCTTTTCCTTCACCCTGAGGTAATCATGATCCCCAATATTGAACTCTTTGTTCATCCTATGCTTATCTGCATAGCTTTTCTGTTTTTCCTGGGATGCCCTTAGATTCTGTTTGATTTTTACAACTTCCTGCTGCATCTCCTTGATCATTTCTGGACCGATCACAACTCTGTTCACTGGTTTGTCCCAAGTTACTGGTGTTCTGCACCTCCTGCCATACAAAGCTTCATATGGACTCATCCCCAAGGATGCTTTCTATAACGAACATAAAATATATAAATATTAAAAATAATATTAATAGATAATTATTAATTATTAATTAGTAATTATCAAAGAGTCATGACTGTAGGTTGGAAATTCACGAATGGACGTATATAAGTCCAACCATTGTAAATGTATCATATCTATTATATCATCAATTTATATATTATTATGGCTTATTTAATATTCCAAGTCTTTTGGTAATATTATTTGTGTAAAGTGAATAAGGAATAAGTATTCACTTCACTTTCTGTTCATTGTTATAAGCAAATTCTACCAAGTGTAAATAGTCTTCCCACTTGGATGGTTTATCCATCACATACTTGTGAATCATGTCTTCTAGCACTTGGTTAACTCTCTCGGTCTATCCATCGGTCTGAGGATGGTAGGAAGTGCTGAAATTCAACTTTGTTCCCAAGTTTGGAAATAATCCTTTTCAAAATTTAGAAGTGAACTTAACATCTCTATCAGAGACAATTGCCTCGGGAAATCCATGCAATTTAAAATTTTCTTTCATGAAAATCTTGGCAATATCATCAGTCCTATGCGTGGACTTTACTGGTATAAAATGTGTTGCCTTCATCAACTTGTCCACCACAACCATGATGGAATCATGTTGTCTCCAAGTCATCGGCAATCCTGTAATAAATTCCATGGAAATAACTTCCCATTTCCATTCTGGAACCAGCAAAGGTTGCAACAAACCTGTTGGGTGTTGATGTTCAACCTTCACTTGCTGACACTTCATGCACCTTGAAATATATTCATACATGTCCTTCTTCATGCCTATCCAAAAGTATTGCTTTCTTGCTGTAGCAATCGTCTTTTGATATCCTGGGTGACCAGAATATGGAGTTTGATGGATTTCATCCATAACAAACCTCCTCAACTCTGCCACATTTGGAATATACATTCTGCTCTTATAAGTAAGAATTCCATCCTATTCTAAGTTATAACCTTCATACTTATTTGCAAGGATTTGTTGTTGTAATTTATCCTTTACCTGCGCATACATTTCATCTTCAGCATTACGGTTAATAATCTGTTGTCTCAAATCTGATTGGCAAATGTTAATAGATGCCACATGAATTTCTTGTACTTTCCTGTTGAGTGCATCAGCTACCTTATTCTCCTTATCTTTTTGTGATTTATTTCAAAATCAAGCTCACATAAAAATTCCAGCCATCTAGCTTTCCTAGCGTTTAGAGTAGGTTGATCAAACAAATATTTTAGACCACAGTGGTCTGTCCTTAACTTGATTTTTTTTCCCATCAATTAATGCCTCCACATCTAGAGAGCATGTACTATGGCTGCAAGTTCCAGATCGTGAGTGGCATAATTCCTCTCATGCTCCTTCAACTTTTTGGATTCATAGCATATCACATGGTTGTCTTGCATAAGAACTCCTCCAAGTCCTTGACCGCATCCATCTGTACATACCACAAAATCTTTCTCTGGGTCTGCAACTTTTAAGACCAGTGCACTGGTGAGAAGATACTTTAACCACTAGAAATTTTCTTCACACTTCGAGCTCCATTCTAACTTTATCCCCTTCCTTTGTAAAGAAGTAACAGCATGTGCAACCTTGGATAATCCTTCAACAAATCTCATGTAGTATCCTGCAAGCCCCATAAAAGATCTTACCTCTGTCACATTCTTTGGAGTAGGCCAATTCTTGATAGATTCAATCTTGTCAGGGTCCACGGATATACCATCTTCTAAAATAATGTGACCCAGGTACTGAATTCTATCTTTATAGAAGTCACACTTGCTCAGCTTTTCATACAGCTGATGTTCTCTGAGCAATTGCAATGTTAGTCTCAAATTTTCTTCATGCTCTTCTTCATTCTTAGAATAAATAAGAATGTCATCAAGGAAAACAAGAACAAACTTGTCTAAATACCTATTAAAGACATTATTCATAAGGCACATAAATGTTGTTGGTGCATTTGTGAGACCAAATGGTACCACTATAAACTCATAATGTCCATACCTTGTTCTGAAGGTTGTCTTATGAATGTCTTCGTCCTTGATTCTCACCTAATGGTAACCACACCTCAATTCAATCTTGGAAAATACCTTTGCTCCTTTAATTTGATCAAAGAGGTCATTAATTCTCGAGAAGGGATATTTGTTCTTCACCGTGACTTTGTTCAGCTACCTGTAATCAATACACAATCAGATTGTACCATGTTTATTCTTTACGAACAGAACTGGTGCTCCCCAAGGAGACACACTCGGCCTGATATACTTTTTCTCCAACAATTATTGCAACTGCATCTTTAGCTCTAACAATTCTAGTGTACTCATTATGTAAGGTGCTTTGGACACTGGTGTTGCTCCTGGAATAAGCTCAATCGTGAAATAAATGTCTCTCTTTGTAGGAAGCCCTGGAATCTCATCAGGAAAAATATCTTTGAATTATTAAAACACATGATATTCTTCCAACTTGAGAGTTTCATTATTTGTTGCCTCCTCAATATGGGTTGCATACAACTGACAACCTTTTCTACAAAACTTCTTCAATTGCATCACTGAAATATGCCTTACAAAAATTACCTTTGGTATGCCTTTTACAGCTATTAGGTTCCCTTCTCCATCCATGCATTCAAAAGTCTTGTTATAACAGTCAAGATTCACCCTGTGAGCTTCTAACCAATCCATTCCAATGAGAACATCATAGGAACCAAGTGGTAGAACATTCAAATCTACACAAGTGCTCAGTCCGTTTATCACCAATGGACATTTCTCCACCACTTCATTAACTTTTCTCTTAGTTACAATGGCTAGTTGAACTAACCATGACTTGCTATGCTTTGCTTTCCTAAGATCATAAACCTCCACTAATCTAGGAGCAATATAATTGTGAGTAGAACCAGGGTCAATCAAAATAGAAATATATTGCCCAACAATCTTACCTACAACTTCAACCACCATTGACTGGTGATCCGCCTGGAGGTCTTCCAGTGCTGCATAAATTCTAGGTATGGCCCTTGCTACTTGTCCCATTATTTCTGCCTCTTTAATATTGTATGTTGGCCTTGCATTCTCATTATCCAATGGACAGAACCTGTGCAGATGGGGTCCTCCACATTTCCAACACTAGAAAGGCTCTTTCTTATGCTACGGTTCTCTTAGCTTTTCTCCCACTACTCTAGTTGGGTGCTTCTACTGATTCCGGAAGTTAGGAGGTTTGAAACCTCTCTTCCTCTTATCAGACTTCTCATTCATCTTGTTATTCCATGCCTTCCGGTATAAGTCAATTTTTCTCTTTCTTTGCTCGTAGTAGTACTTAGTTTTTCTTATCACCTCTTCAGATTTTTGGGTTCATAGAACTCAATTTCGTCTTTGTAGGACTGAGACAGTCCACTCAAAAAGCATTAGATTTTTATCTTCTCATATTTAATATACCCGACATACCTCAGCAGTTCCAAGAACTTGTTTGCATATTCCTCCATGGTCTGTTGTCCCAATCTCAACTCATGGAATTCTTTGATTTTATCATCATAGTACTGGTCAGAGAGGTACTTCTGCTTGAAATATTTATGGAACTGTTTCTCGAAATTCTTCCTTTCATTTATCTTCTTTACTTGCCTAAAGTGTTCCCACCAAATAGATGCTCTTCCTGTCATATTGAAAATGGCTACTCGAGCTTTCATATTTCCAGAATAATCTTGGACTTGGAAATATTTTCTTATTCCCAGAAGCCAAGCTTCATCTTCTTGACCAGTCTTTACCTCACCATTCAAGGTAGGCGACTTTGCCTTCCTGAATTCATCTTGTGAGCAGTTTTGGTAACGCCACTTCCTCCTTCTCCTGTGAGATAAAGAGCCCAAACATTTAGTGTATCTTTCAGAGTCAGACGATCCACTAGGAGATCTCTTCCTTTTATTCTCATGAGAGGAAAAACTTGAACCAGCAGTGGATTTTTTAGAGTTAGACGACCTACTAGGAGATCGCTTTCTTCCTCTAGCAGTGTTCTTACTTCCTTCTGGCTTCACTATCCAGTCCCCAAAGTTCATCTTTCTCTGAATGTCTATCAAACTATGCAATATGGCTGCGTTCAGTTCATCCTCCTCCTCTTGAACCTTAATAAGTCTTTCGTTTCCTGCTCTGTAGATTTGTATCTCCACCCTGAGGCTTCTCATGGTGGCTGCAAAGTTTGGGGGAGTATCTTGAAACCTCCTCCCATTAGACTCTGTCTCAGCATTTCCAATTCTGACATTTTCCCCCATAGCATCTTCCTCATGCGCATTGGGGTCCCATGCATAATCATTCATATCACCTGTCCTCATGGCCGAACCAACTATTCAGAATCACACTGCCCTTTCTGAAGGTGATTATAATTCTACAAAAATGTGTTAGATAACAAAACTGTTAGATAATATCAAAACCAAAATCACTTACCCACTGCCCATGGCAGTTTTTTTTTCTATTATACGGCCAACAATACATTGGAACTATTAACCAACAACTATGTAACTATCTAACTCGGCCCATCGAGGCCCAAAACTGTAATCACTTTTCCTTCCGACCCATCCAGGCCCAACGCTGCAACCAGTAGCTCTGATACCACACTATAGTGTACTACAATTTGGTATCAGAGGGTACTCATATATTTTAACAACTGATTTCGACCCATCCAGGCCCAATGCTAAAACCGGCAACTATGATACCACACTGTCATGTCCCCTCGTGCCCCAAAGGAGAGAACGTGACCTAACTCTTCTCCCTGAGTTACCTATCTCTAATTCTACATTCGTATGATGATTCCCAATTCTTTTTTTCCTTTAAATATCTACACAAGCAAGAATTTCCCCTACTAACATTCTAATCCAGACCGTGTATAACTATTTATCTTCCCCAATCGCAGAGAGATCGAACGAGGGAAATTCATCCCGTAAAAAATCAATAGTGCGGAGAGCTTCACTTGCGGAATCGAAAAACATATCAAAATTTCACTCTCATACCCCGCATGCCGCATTCCACATCCCACATGCGGAATGGCCATTGCGGAGATCAAAGTTGCGGATATCAAGATTTACCATAAGTCATTTCCACATCCTACATCCCGCAAATTGCAGAAGGGAAATTGCGGAAAGAAAATTTATCCAAACGACATTTCCACATCCCGCATCTTGCAAGTTGCAGAAAGGAAATTACGGAAGGAAAAATATGCGGAAATTTGATCTGTTCATGAAAATTTCTAAGTCTAAAACACATTTTGAGAATTCAGGCCATCAAGAATCCGGTCGATCTAGCTCCATAACAACTTATAAAATTCATTGAAATAAAATTACATACACATACATCATTCATGAAATATACATCTACATCAAATACATTCGATTCAATCATTCATCGTATTCAAATTCAATTATAAACAAGTATAGTTGCAGGGATTGAAACACAAGAAATACGTATCTTTATCAGAATCTTGTCCCGCAACCAGCTATGCCGCTGCAACGTTCCACCCAACCATAGGCCAGTGTGCTCATCAATCTCTCAGCAACACTGCCACCCCCAAGCTGGGCATGATTTCCCCAAGGAATAAGAAAATCTAGCAAACTTCCCCATAGCCAAAGATACAATAAAACTCAGCCAAGACAACACAGTTGGGTTTATCAGGCTTACACAGGCAGTGATTTACACATAGCTAAAGTTTATACAAGTCACATCCAAGCCAACAGATGGGTTTATCAGACTACCAGCCAATCCAAGCCATCCTTCGAATTGAGTTTATCAGGCCTACACAGAAAGTGGTTTACATTTAGCCAAGATTCACATGAGACACAGCCAAGCCAACATATGGTTTTATCAGGCTACCATCCAAGCCATCCTTCCAGCTGGGTTTATAGCCAACGAGGTGGAAATACTGACTCCTAAGCTAGTGAGCTCGGTCCGAGAGCTATGGACACCTATACTGGATCTAGTCTAACTTCCAAACATTTACACACCTAACACAAGGAAGCATCCCCTTCTCTGCTACACAGTCCCTCGGGCCATGCCTTCCCTTCCAGTGCTATTCAAGGTATGCAAAGAAGAAAAACCGCCCTCTAGATTGGTCTGTGAGGTTCCTTCACACACTAAGTTTATCAAGCCAGTCCATACTCTATTTCCATTCCCCCAAATCAGTTTAGATGTCAAACAAGGATGTACACACAGCGATCTCATTTCTGGGATTAACAAAACATAACATAAGCCAAGGAATACACACACACACACATAGCAATTACAAATCTCTGAGCATTTCCTGAGCCAGTCTAACTACTGCAATTACCAAAATGAAATCATTTGTTGGTCATTCAATTCAAAATCACAAAGCGGATTATGGGCGTTCGCATTCTGGAAACGACTGACGGACAGGAAAATCATAAAAAGCAAAACAATTCACAGAACAGGAAAATTCATGAACTTGATCAAGACTTGGAGCGGGTTTTGCTTACCGTCGGAATTCCAAAATGTCTTGCCAAAGCTTTCCACATAATACAAATCGTGAGGGGAAGGTGAAACGCGATTGCATGAGGGAAAGGTAGGCGTTTCTTTTTTCTTTTGGGTGTTTTCCTTCCTTAGAAAATTTAAAAAACGTTTTTCCAGAAATGGTGATGTGCCCATTTCGAATTTATGCCCACCCTTCCAATCCCCCCCTTATCCTTAGGAAAAATCATGCCCCCATCTCATTTTGTTGCATTGACATAGATGGCTGTAGGATTTTAATTAAAAATCACAAATTTAACCTGATGTCCAAACATATAACGTTCAGGTTGCATAAAAACATCATCGGCCTAAATCTTAATCATTGAAACATAAACACTAAATCGATGGTGAGGCTTTTTCCTTGAGATCCACACCATGATTATTTACATCATATTATTTAAATGCAAACGGGATCAAAATTGGGGTGTTACACCCACGCTTTCTATACCTCGAGCCCACTGCATCGGTACTACTAGTTGTGGGTCAGGAGGCACGGCTGGAAGTGTGACCATGTAGTTGTGTCTTTCTAGGCCTGATTGTCTCCTCGTATCGGTATCTTTAAATTGGAGCTTCAGCAGCTTCGGGATGATATTCATCAGCAGCGACACTCCAGCAGGGATCTGGGGTGCGACCAAGGAGGAGCGTGCTTTCATTGGAAGCTTCACTTCAGGCACCTCTTCTCTCCTTGGCTGAACATATGGCAGTAACAGGTTTCTCTCCTCTATAGTGGTGTTCGCGTCTCTTCCCGATGGCAAAGCTAGTGCTTCCTCGGTAGGTATATCCTCAGTGGCCTTATGCTTATTTGTAAGCTTCGGCTTCCTGACCTGATGCCCTGATGTTCCTGGGATGACCCTTTCCGATATAAACAATTGCGGACCTACAACTGGTATATCAACTGACGGATTTTGAACTGGGACCCATGCAAGCATCGAAGCAGGGGTCGAACTGGCCATAGGAATTGTCTAGGGAATTGGTCGCACCATTGTTTCTGATTCTTCACCTCAATTTCGTACCTTCGATGATGTAATCTCTTCAACTATCGAGCAGGGTGATGCTCTCGTAACGTCAGACTACTCACTAGTGCTGGAAATGGAAATGACCATCAGCTTTGGCTCTCACAATTACAAGCTCTGGTTCACTTTTCTTCTCTATGTGCAAGTAAAATGGTTCATGAAAATGAAGGCTCATATTTATAGGGACTAGTCTTGCATCTGATCATTTAATGGCAGATCGACGTCTTTTCGATCACATGGGCTTCCCATTCGATGCATTTCAACATTAACTCACATACTTAAGTTATGATCTATACATGTCAGGGTAGTTATGGCAAGGATGACGGATGGGACCAAAAAGCACGTCACCATTCTCCTTGGACTTGTCGAATTAATGACGCCTTACTGTCATAACCACCTAAATATTTTCAGGTATCTGTACTTTAATGACGTCCAATTGTCATTCCCGCTCTTCCTGCGATTTGCATACTTCTGTCACAGACGTGCGACAGAAGAGTTCCCTTTCCTCTTTTTCTTTTTTTTTCTTTTTTTATACCTTTTCCTTCTTATGCATTCGTGTCGAATCCAACATGGTAAGGTTTCAGGAGGCTGCCATTTATCATCCCTACGACTGGCATTCCATCCAGCTTATGTAATTTCACTGCGCCAGCCTCCATGATGTGTGCAATCACATATGGCCCTAGCCAATGCGTCTTCAATTTTCATAGATGTTTCAAAAATTTGCTGTTGTACAGCAAAACAAGTCCTCTGACTTCAAAATGTTTAGTTTTGATATGGCGATCATGCCATGTTTTCTTCCTTTGCTTCTCTGTGTTTTGATGAAATCCTACGATGAAGCGTTCCTCTTCCATCTGAACAAGTTGTGAAAACCTTTGTTCGACAGCATCTACATCGGTCATTTCCATTAGTGTGACAATTCTTAGACTTGGCACAATATATTCCATCAGCACAACAGCTTCTTTCCCATACATCGACTTGAATGGAGTGTGTCTTGTCAGTCACTTGCAAGTTGTGTGGTACGCCCATAGCACAGCTGAAACTTTCTAATCCCAGGCATATTTGTGCTCATTGCATACTTTAGTTAATGCATTTTCCAGAATATTGTTGAATGATTCAACCATTCCATTCACCTAAGGATGATAGGGTTTCATTTTCCTATGCTGAATCTGGAATTCTGCATTAATCTCATCAATCATTTTGTTAACAAAATGCCTACCTTGGTCGCTTAGGATCATTTTTGGACAGCTAAATCTGGTCACCACATTTTCGAATAAAAACTCACCGCAGTCGCAGAGAAACAATATTTAACAGGCGTGGCTTCAGCCCATCTGGTTAACTAGTATGTCATTGTGATAATGTAGTGCGTGCCAATCCTCTTTCTTGGTGGACTAATCGGTCCAACAAAATCAATGGCCCACTTATCCAATGCTTGAAGGGTTATCGGTGGCGCTAGCAACATCTCATTGCGTCTCAATGATTTTCCTATTCTCTAGAAAATATCACAATGGCGAAAAAATCTCTTAGTATCCATATGTATAGTTGGCCACCATAAGCCAGCTTGCAATATTTTGTGCATGGTTGTGTTTCTAGCGTAGTGTTCTCCCACAATACTGGCATGTGCTTCACTGATTACCCAATGTCTTTCATGGTCAAAAACACAACGTCACAATATTTCATCAGGGCCCATCTTGTATAGGTGTCCCACGATCAACGTATAATTAGCGGCCTTGACGACCAAATGTTTCTTCTGTGCAGTGGTGAACCCTTCAAGCACATATCCTATACTCAAGAGATGAATGATAGCTTCAAACTTTTTATCAACCACAATGACCGCAAATAGTTGTGCGTCAAGCAAGTTTTCCTCCAAGCTGGTTGGTTCTTCACCACTTTCTATCATTGACAAGTGATCAGGTCCCACATTTAGTCGACCAGGTTTAACAATGACTTCAAAGTCAAATTCTTGAAATAGGAGGAGCCATCAACAAATCTTCCCCCTCAACATTGGCTTGTTTACCAATTATTTTAATGTCGAATGATTAGTGTACATTTTAAAATGTCCACCCAACAAGTAGTGTCGGAACCCTGTAGTGCATATAGCATGGTGAGGCCTTCCCTCTCTGTCGTCGTATAATTTTTCTCTGTCATCAATAGGTTTTTGCTAGCGAAAGCAATAATGTGGTCAAGCACACCCTCTCCTAGTTGCGTCAGGACTATGCCGAGCACGACAGACGACACATTGACATGGACATGGAACTGCTTCTTCCAGTCAAGAAATACCAATATTGGCATGGTGGCCATATTGTTTTTTAATTTGTCTAATATTTATTGGAAAGCTTGTGTCCACTAAAACTTCATATCTTTATTCAATAGTTTCTCCATAGGTGCAGTTATCTCTACATATCCTCTGATAAATTTCCTATAATAGCCTGTGTGTCCTAACACTAATCTGACTTGCGTGACTGATGTTGGTGGTGGCAAGTAAAGAATAATCGTAACTTTCTCTAGGTCAACCAAAATTCTGTCACAACACACGACATGTCCCAACAGTAAACCAAATGGTGCGCAAAAAATGCATTTGTTTGAATTAAGGGCGATATGATACTGGCAACATCGGCCTAGCATCATGCGCAGACTCTTAATACAGTCTCTTACTAGAACAAACACAATCCAATCATGAAAGTAGACCTCAAGAAATTTATGTATGAATTCTTTAAAAGAAGAAACTACTATTCTATAAAAAATAGCAAGTGCATTCTTGAGTCCAAAGGGCATTACCGTATACTAATAACATCTCCATTATGTGACAAAGGTCGTTTTGTGTCGATCCTCCTTCACGATTCTTACTTGGTGATAGCCATAAAAGCTGTTGGTGAATGAATACATATCCTGCCCTATGATGCTTTCTAGTACTTCATCTATGAACAGTGTCGGGAATAGATCGTGCAAGCATACATCGTTCAGCTTCCTCAGGTTGACACAGATTCTGACTTCGCTTGTTGTCTTCTTATCCTAGATCACTATAGGACTTATCCATTCTTATTCTTCGACAGGTTCAATGATTCCTACATTGAGCATTCGATCCAAATTAGCTTTCACCTTCTCTTTATACCTTGGATTCAACCTATAAGGTCGCTGCTTAACTGGTTTAGCATCTGGTTTCAATGGTATTTTCATCTCCCCCAGATCTCCTACTATTCCCTTAATCTCTGAGAAGTTGGTAGGGAATAGGTCCTGAAACTCATGAAGCAAGTTTATGATCTTTGATACCGTTTCATCATCCCAATAATCTCCTATATTGGAAAAATTCGGGTTTTCCAGTGAACCAATGTTCACTTTCTTGATTTTTAGCGGCTTGAGGAACTGGTCGCTCGAAATACCACTTCCTTCGACTTCGCGTGTACCCTACAACTCTGGTATTTTTATGTTAGTCGGATCATCATCTGGTTCTCCAGCTAGATTGTAACAAGTCATCCATTGCTGGATGGTCGCGCTACACTGGTGGGAACTTGCCACTTCGACAGGGATTTGAGCAAATATTTTCTCCTTGAGCATTTGAAGCGCGACATCAATTGTGGGCTGCTCAACAGAAAATGCAAAGGTGTGTGCAAATTGTTTAACCACCTCGTCCCAGTCCTGATTTCCTTGTTGCAACTCCATTGATGTATACCAGTTCTTGTGTGTCATTTCCAAGCTGTGTATGAAATGATGGGCCCATTCCTATCGCGGGTATTCTGCAAATGTCATGTGACACTGATTGAGGTGTTCGACAGAAGTTCGACAGCCCTGTGTAATTCTGACTCGCAATGGTGAATTCTTCACTGAATCTGACATCCAACAACCTTCTGCATTGTGGCCATTCTGATATGGATTTCTTATGTGTACCCCACCATCTAGCGGGCATAGCCTTCAATACATAGTCTAACACATACAAGCACTACAGTTCTATTACCAGCCCTTCAAACTCACTTAGGAAGGTCACAAGATTAGGAAAGCCCTCATATGTGGGTAACTAACTCGAGTGATTCTCAACTCATCGCACAAACCTGGTAATCCTAGCGCATATCCGCATAGAGACTTCATGCAATCTGTTTTGTCAAATCTCCAAGGCCTCTCCTGAATCTAATGTGTAGGAACTAGTACTCCTCGAGCTCAGTTTTCCATCCATTGTAGGATGTATGTAATCATATTTTGGGGCACTGATATTATAGATATGGCCTATATAATCACACTGTCCTTCACTGTAGACTGTTTCGACATATATATGTCCCTCTAGTGGATCAATGGGAAACACTACTCTCATTTCATCATCCTCGAATGAGACGATCCTCTTCTTGAAGTTTATAATGGTCTGATTATCAATGGCCCAATCTATCCCCAGAAGCATGGTATATTGGTTTGTGTCATCGATAATGTTGATGACTTCAAATTCTGCGAATGTGCGCAACCCCTCAACGTCGACAGGGACTTGACTCAACCTACCAATTGGTAGGACCTTTAACTGATTTACAAGCCTCAACTAGACAGGGGACCAGCCCAAGCGTGGCTTTCCCATGCTCTCCCAAGTTTGTCGTGTCAAAATATTAGCGTTCGACCCTAGATCTAGGATGATGCAATCCATGTCGTAGTCCCCTATCTACGCAGTCATTCTTAACTCACACCCCATTTTGAATTTATTTTTAACATGGTTAACCCTTCTTTCAGGTTGTGACTCGACTAGGGTTTCTTCTATCAGTGCTTGTAGCTCTACGATAGCATCTTTATCATGGAGCAATGCTACACAACTTGAAAGAAACGACTTGAGCTTACTAACCTTTCTCGAAGCTTTTTTCTGGAAGATCTGTTGGAAGCGTCTAGGCATCTCCTTGACTTCGACTGAGGTTGACGATTGTTCTGGATCCACAAAATCTGGTCACACGTCCAAAAATACTTGCTTCTATTATTTAACGTCGAATGGTACTTTCTTCTATGCCATGGGCTGCACCTGCGGTTGTTCTTGCGGTATATTTTGATCAGCTCCAATCACAGCACCTCCTCGTGTTACGAAAGTAACTATGGGTTCTCTTGACTCACCAACAATCATCTGAACATTTGGTTTAGGATTTGGATTTGGATTTTGTACGAGGTTAGGGACTCCGACGATCCAAGCTTTCCACTTTGCAATCAACTAGGGACATTGCTCCACATTATGGTCCTGCACTTTGCAATATGAACATGTATTTGCAGGTTCATTGCAAACTCTGGCATAATGGCTTGGCTTTCCACAGTTATAGCATATGACTTGACCTCTTCCTCTTCCAAATCCTCCTCCTCCTCCTCCTCTACCTCTGAATTTTCCACCCCCCTTCCCTGAGGGTGTGGTTGCTACAGTGGGTACTGATTCTGCGGTGCATACAGATTTTGAGGTGCATACTAAGGATGATACTGATTCTGATACTAGTTTTGTGGGAAAGGTGTAGGTTGGTAGTGTGCTTTCGCCTATTCATCTTGAGCCTTCCCATCATTCTTAATCAAGTAGGTTTCTATTGTCTTCTCCTTTAGGAGCTTATATGCTCTACAATCCTTCTCATCATTCCCTACTGATTTACAAAATTTACAGAAAAGGTTGGCTGGGGTACTTATAATCTTCAGCAAGTATAGACAATCCTCGTCACGATGCCCTCTAGTCTGGCATATTCGGCACCAGGGTAGTCTGTGGGTACTCAATGGATTTAGCGCACCCAACAAGATATAATTCATCTACGAAGGACAATTATCCTTGGTGTGTCCATCTATTCGACATCTTGTGCACCACAAGTCCTCTTGGGATTCTTTGCCCTTCTTGATGTCCTAAAGCTGCATGGTTAGATTATCCAATTGCAATTGAATCTGCATCATTCCTACGCCACCATCTTCAATCGACGAGGAATCCAGCTTCATCGCTAGTTCTAGCGCTTCCGTCTGTGACACAATATTCTGTTGCATCAAAGGAGCTCGGATGTGTGGTAATAGCATGGTAATAAACCACTCTTTATGTTGTGCATCCTACATCTAGAAACTAGCTTTGGCAATCAAAGTTTTAAACCATTTATCAAAATCCCATACGGAATTCTTCGGTAACTGCTTTATCTCCTTGATCTCAGTGATGCACTATGACTCAAATTTAGGTTTTCTGAACTCACAAATCATCACGAATCAGATTTCATCAAGGGTCTTTTGTGGGGTTCCTGATGGTACTATGGAAAACTTCATTAACCAGTCCAGCGCACAACCCCACAGAGTCGTAACCATCTACGCTTTCCTTATGTCCGCATTATGAACTTGGAGAACCATCCAAACAGCTTCGCAAATGAACCAATGCTGCTCTGAATCTTCTGCCCCATTCCCATTGAATGTGGGTAATCTAATATCTGCCCCAACCATTTAGTTAGTGTCGAGGATATTCAATGAACAATCTAATGGAGGTGGACTCTCTTGCACGCTAATAGCAGTACTAGAACTATCAGTATTAATAGTTCTTTCAGGAGATGAGGCTCTAGATCTTACCTCCGGCGATAGTCCTGGCATGGTGTAGTTGTGTCTGGATCTTGGTGTCTCTACAAATCCTTTGGATTCTTCTGCTCCTTCAAAAATTGGGCTATAGTCTACTTCTTTGTCGCAAAACCCTTTGTATAACCGCGACTCAAATTCGTACTCACTTTCTTCGAACAGAATAGGAGTCCATCTACCTCCTACTATCTTTCTTCTTTTTTCTGACAACCACTTATACTATGAAACGAGAACTCGACAAAGTTCTCGTTTTTCTCTCTCCTAATTTTAGGGGGTATTATTACCTCTGTTTCAAAAAGGGTTGATACCAGTATCACACATTTTCATTTTGAGGCATTTTTTTAAGCCTTTGAACCATCTTTGTCGTAAAGTATTTTTAATTTATATTTTCAAGTGTGTTTTTTAGAAATTTAACAAAATAAGACATTTTTATAGACAATATAAGACATTTTTATTGACAGATTTGTAAAAAAATCTAGAAAATAAAAACATTGAAAACCATTTTCAATGGATTTTGGAAGATATTTTGTATAAAAATGATATTATTTTATATTATTTTCCAAAAAGTGATAACTCACATAAATTCAAGAAAAACTATACTACATATTTGTAAATAACATATTAAAAACATTATATATAGAAATTTTATTTTTAAAATAAAATTTGAAAATCAAAGAATAATGTAAATAATACAAATAAATAAATAAAAATTATTGTTATTATTATTTATTTTTGTATATACTAAAATTTCATGTATTTTTGTTTAGATTATAAATGTTTCATCTTTTAATATTATTATTTTATATCTATCCATAATACCATTTTAAATCATTGCATCTTTTAATTTTATTTTAATATATTTCATATTTATGTCTTTTTTTCTATATTTTATCATTTTATCAATATTATTTTTTTTACATTTATTCATATTTATGTATAATTAAAATATAATGTACAATATAAAGTTTTAAGTAATTTATACATTATTTATTTAATTTGTATATGATTTACATAGCAGTGTTTATCTCTTTGTATGATTACATTTTTCTAAACAAAAGTCATATACATAATTTTTTTTCATTTAAATTTTTGCCTTATCAAGTTGATATGATTTACTCTATTTATATCAATTAATATAATCAAAATTATGATGAATTCCGATGTTTATTAGGATTTTAAATACAAAACTAACAAGTGAAATAGCAG
The DNA here is from genome assembly GCA_001517045.1 of Pseudotsuga menziesii. Classification (NCBI taxonomy): domain Eukaryota; kingdom Viridiplantae; phylum Streptophyta; class Pinopsida; order Pinales; family Pinaceae; genus Pseudotsuga; species Pseudotsuga menziesii. The sequence continues at coordinate 75,097 of LPNX010262499.1, forward strand.
CAATGCTGCTTATACCTGCCTCTAAGAAATATTTAAATGACAAGTAAAAGTTTAATGAATATGTTTAAGTTTTTAATGTTTTTAAAATAAATTTCACTAAAAATATAATCCACCGAGTCTCTATAAGCATCATATTTATTTTTTTGTGTTAAAATATGTAATTTTTCAAATATATTTATTGTAGTTAAATTATATAAATTTAATAACTAATATTTATAATTTTAATTTTAATAATTTTCATATATATAGTAAAACCAACGAGAAATACAAAAGACAATAGGCTGGTCAGACATTTTCGCTGCAAAAGCTTCAAGTTTGTAAATTAAAATTTGTCGTCAAAACATTTTCCGTTTCTTTCATTGAGCGCCAAAAGAGTTGTGCCACATTTGATTTATGTGTCGTTGTGCATGCAAATGACACGTGGCTGACTACTGGGAAGGCTTTTGTCCATTGCCTGTTACAGCCAGGAGGCTGGCTGGCCAACGCTCTTGAGGTTTGGATTTGTTTTTGAGTACTTGGATCTCTCGTCGAACAACTTCTCTGGTTCGATTCCGAAAGGCATTAGGAAACTGCCACGGCTTCAAGTACTGAACCTGTGCTGCAACCTTCTGAACGAGACAATCCCAACATTTCTTGGCAATCTCAGCAGTCTGGAGCAGTTATTGCTTGCATACAATTATCTTTTTGCTCCTGGAGTGATTCCTCCTCAGTTGGGTTATCTATCAAAGTTGCAGAATCTATGGGTTCCTAAATGTAATCTGATGGGAGAGATTCTAGATTCTATTGGCAATTTGGCGGCTTTGAGAAACCTGGATCTGTCCTGGAATCAGCTCTCGGGAACTATTCCAGAGAGCATCACAAAGTTGAATCAAGTAACACAGATTGAGCTCTATCATAACAACTTATCAGGAAGGATTCCTGAGAACTGATCTAATCTTAGTTCTCTCAGAAGCTTTGATGCCTCGACAAATATGCTCAACGGGACCATTCCTGAGAAGCTGGCAAAATTGCCACTTTCGTCTCTGAGTCTGTTTGAGAATAATTTGGAAGGCAACATCCCGGAGGCTATTGGGTATTCTCCAAATCTGTTTGAGCTAAAGCTGTTTTCGAATAACTTGACTGGTAGCTTGCCTGCGAATTTGGGCAATTTTTCTGGCCTACAAACGTTGGATATTGCAGGAAATCAACTGAGTGGCACGCTGTCGCCGGATATCTGCAAGCAAGGAACGCTGCAGACTCTCAATGTCTTTAACAATAACTTCTCCGGGAAGGTTCCCTTGAAATACGGCACATGTTTAAGCCTCGAAAGGGTGAGAATGCACAACAATAAGCTCACGGGACAAATACCCAGTTCATTCTGGGGTCTCCCTCATGTTTGCCTGCTCGAGCTCAGTAATAACAAGTTTGAAGGCGTTATTTCGTCTAAAATTAGGAGTGCGAAGAATCTGTCATCGCTCTTGTTATCCAATAACCGTTTTTCCGGTAGCTTGCCTTCTGAAATTGGGCTGCTAGCTAATCTTTCTGTAATTAATAGCAGCAACAATCAATTCACAGGGCCTCTTCCGGCCACTTTGGGTTCGCTGAATAAATTGAGTAAGTTACATCTCTCAGAGAATCAGTTCTCCAGTAGCCTTCCTACCGACATACTGTCATGGAATCAAATGGTAGACCTAAGTCTGTCAAATAACAGATTCTCGGGCCCTATTCCTAGAGAGCTAGGGGAGCTGCCAGTTCTTACATATCTAGATCTCTCTGTCAACTCCTTGACAGGAGAAATCCCTCCTGAATTGGGCAATTTGAAGCTTAATATCTTCAATCTTTCGAATAATCAGTTGACAGGCATTGTTCCTTCTGCTTTCAGCCTTAGTTTTTATAACTCAAGTTTAATGGGCAATCCTGGGCTTTGTAGCAATGATGGTCTTGAAGGGCTCAAGTCCTGTTCTGACATGGAGGATGGCAGAAGAAGGAAGTGTAAAAAAAGTTGGGCATGGCTGCTCCCAACATTGTTTGCTTTGGTCGGGGTCATTTTTGTGTTGGGACTTGCCTGGTTTTACAAACAATACCGTAAAGCTAAAGTTAAAGATTTGTGGCGAACTAGTAAGTCTCCCTGGATGCTGACCTCATTTCACCGATTAGGTTTTAGAGAATTTTAAATTATGGATTGCATAGACAAGGAAAATGTGATTGGAAGTGGTGGATTAGGAAAAGTATACAACGCCACACTTGGGAACGGAGAGCTATAACAGATGGCAATATAACAGATGGCATAATTTTTATTTTTTTAATTTTATCATTATGATGTCATCTTGCCACATGTCAACTCAAATCCAAATACCAAATCCCAATGTTGACATCATCTCTGATCCACTAATCAGCTGTTTAGAAAAATAGCTTTTTAACAAAATTAAAAAAAATATTTTGCAAACCCCTAAGTCATACTTTGGAAAACAGGTTTTAATTCTTTATAAGTGCCTCAAAAGACACCAACTAATACCCAAAGTCAAAGGATTTTGACTTCGATCGATTACAATATACCTACTAAGGCAGGTATAATAATATCAAAATTATGATGAATTCCAGTGTTTATTAGGATTTTAAATACAAAACTAATAATATCAAATATTTTTAAAGACTTTCATTTTATTTCACACAATTTAATAAACATAACATTTTTTAATTCATATTAATTTAGAATTTATTTTTTTTTAAACTAATTCCTATCTTAATATTATGATTTGTATATACATTCATCTTCACAATCATAAATAATAACCACATAAATATATACATTCATTTTCACAACCTTAAATAATAACCGATAAATATAAGTCCAAGATAATTGGACTTTTGTGAACACAAATAACAAACTTGCATAAAGTCGACATATTTTAAAATCATAGAATTAAGACATTTTAGCAGTCCCTTTTGGAATGAAAATATTATAAAGGATAAACATGAATGCAAGCACCCCCATAAACCACTTATTGTTTCATTTAAATGAGGAAGAGGGAGGAGGAAGCGGAGCTCTGCTCCCTTGCAGCTAAAGATCCACCCCTTACTGGTGGCATGATTCTGAGAATTGCGCCACCAATAAGGGGTGGATCTTTTGCTGCAAGGGAGCGAAGATCAGCTCCCTTCCTCCTTAATAAAATTGGAATTAGTTCATGATTTTCATTCTAATTTGAGATTTAATTAAATAAAAGTTCGTTTTTTAAGGCTATTTTACAAGATACCTATGTCTAGATACTAGGTAATTTGGATGTCTGGCTTTTGTTGAGTACCTTTTTTGGTCATCGGTGGTCTGGTAGAGTTTCATGAAATGTTACTTTTTAAAGCACTTTTTTTAAATATTGATGGTATGTTAAAAAATTTCCGCCTCATGCTTGACATTTAAACTTCTTCGCTATTAGTTTTTTATCAGAATTAGTATTGATTTTTATAGAAGTCAAGATAACACTGTCATGTTATTGATTTTTTTTGGAAGTCAAGAAAACAAGAAGAGCGAGGAGGGAGTGCAGATCCGCTCCCTTGCAACCAAATATCCGCCCCTTACTGGTGGCGCAATTCTTTTTGGAAGTCAAGATAACAGGAAAAGGGAGGAGAGAGCGGAGCTCCGCTCCCTCCTCCCTCTTCCCTTCCTCCCTACCTTGAGAATTGTAACCTGCACATGCTTTCCACCATGATCATTCACCTTATTTCAACAACCATCAAACCGGTCTGGATGGAAAACTGGGAATTGCAACTAAGGGGATTTGGAACTGGTCTTGTTTAGCTTGGCTTACTTGGAAGGCTAGCTGAATGGGTAATGCTCGTCTGGCTTTCTGTCTGGATTTCCAGCAATGGGTGGCTGGAATGGGCATCATAGCTGCAATGAATTCAACTTTTGTGTTCTCGAGGCCGTTGTGTGGTGGAGCATCTTTCCTTTTGCAACAATCTTCATAAATTCATGCTCATTCTCTTGCTCCCCATGCAACAAGAATATGCGAAAGAAGTTGATGGAAAATTTTTAATTTGGTTTTTTCAACTTTGATAAGAATTTGTTTAGGTGGTTTGTTGTTTTGTAATTTTAAAAATTTAACTATGGAATTAAGTTTTGTTCTTGAAAAGTTTGAAGTAGAAGGTAGTCTACATCGATGGAAAAATGGAAAAAAAATCAAAGGAGGCGTTTTAGTCATTTTTTTCAAACTTACGGATCTCACTGAACATCACACTCAATAGTTTTTCTGGGTTGTTTTATTTTTTGGGTGGGTGAAATGAAAGAGATCAAAATTTTTATAGAAATGGTTTCATCAAAAAATCTTTATAGAAATGGTTGCATCAAATAATCTACATGGTGGAGCTATTGAATTTTGTTGAATATTCATGAGTATGAAATGAAAGAATCTGGATGAGTACATTGGATGGAATGTTTGTATCTCATGATTTCAAATAGCAAGTATAATAGTCTGTACATCTCAATCGTAACGTTCCTGACAACTACATTTCATTCCTAAGTGCTTGTGTGGCAGTTAAACATGACCATATTTATCTGTCTCAGTAATCGTACTGGTAATGAAATTCGAGTTGAGAAATTTGCTCCATGCCATGAGTTAGTTTTTTTCTAGGATTTTGAGAACTAACAGACAAGATGGTGAATCTAAGAGTTGATTTTTAGAACTAACGGGCAGGATTATGCATATGGAGTCTAAAAATCAATGAAGAGTAATTGATTGCACTGTAAAGGCACATGAAAATAGTAGATTCGACGTTCAGTCCATTTGATTTGTATGTTATTCACATGTGAGTGATGATCATCTTCTTGTTTTAGGATTCTCTCTACATATAAATAAATAAATAAACGACCAGTCAAACCTACAAAGTTTCAAGTATGAATGTATTTTACATTGTTGTTTTAAACAAATAGAGATATATAAAATATACGTAAAGCTATATCTAGTTTTAGATTAACTTTTAAAATTATTCCATTAATTAAGAATTTGTTTTTATAAAAGAAAACCATCCAAACTTACGTGAATCTTGCAAAAGTGGAAATTGGTTCTCCAACTAATAATATATTGAATAAAATAAAATCATATTCCTTTAAAATTTCATTTTTATTGTGGTCATGTAAAAATATCTTAAATGGTTTATATATATATATATATATATTTTTAAATCTATATCCTTAACAAACTCTATTATTTATTTTTTATTGGATAGTCTGAAAAAGAAATGCCATTTCCTATTCATTATGTTCCATTAAAAATCTGAAAGAAAATATATTGCCATTTCCTATTCATTATGTTTCATTAAAAATGTGAAAGAAAATATATTCCTTCAAGATTTATTCCTTCAATAGAAATTTGTTTCATTAGAAATCGATGATCGTCTTCTTATTTTTGGATTCCCTCTACCCCAAAATGAGCACCGTTTTAAGTATTCGATGCCAATATCAGGCTCGTTCTTCTTTTTCGTTGAGAAGTTTTTTTTTTCAGATGGAAAGATTCACAGGAAACCCAGCAATACTTCCCCACATTCATGGATGGTAGAGTTGGTAAACCGTCAACCATCCTAGCATAAGGCCTAACCCCAGAGGACTCAAGGCTCAAACCCATGACCTCCCCCGAACCAAAAGAGTGTACGCATGTCTTACCAATTGAACTAACTCTTGGGACTTTTTCGTCGAGAAGTTAAATCCGCCTATTGAAACTAGAAAATATAGTGACAAATGTCTGCTCTACAAATTAATATTGTAAACTTGTATGGCCGAGGGCCTGCACTGCCTTCAAGTTCTGTGGACACTTATCACAAACAGGGACGTGGTATTCTTTATCGCATGAATGGTTGAAAACCATTATTCTTGCATTTAGAGGGTAGTCTTCTTTATCACATGAATGGTCGAAGATCAGTATTCTTTATCACATGAATGGGCCAGTTATCTCAATGCTTTGTCAACCGCTTTTACAACTTTTCAATGGCACTTTTATAGTTTTTTTTCGGTATTTTAGCTTTTCCTCAATTATATGGTCTTGGGTATTCAAATAAGTTTGCTAAAGGAAAAACCCCTAAAATCTAAAATCTAAAGTATTATTTCAAGGTAAATTTGGTTGGAAAATGACATCATGATAAAGATTTGGTTCTTTAATTTTCCCCTTAAGATTAAATGTTTTGTGTGGCTCTCATGCAATAAAAAAATAAATACTTGGGATACTTTGAGCAAGAAAGGGTGGAGCGGTCCTAATAGATGTTGTCTTTGTAAAGAGGAGGCAGAGTCGGTTGAACATCTTTTTGTCAGTTGTCGGTTTTTGAAGGAGGTCATCGGAGGCCTTAGCTGTATTTTAAATGTGCACTTGGACTGGAGTACCCCTACTTTACTGGAAAATTTATCTTTTTGGCTATCACTGAAGGGGTATTTACTGTATCTTCCTTTTTTCATCATTTGGTATATTTGGAAGGCTAGGAATAGTTTATGTTTTGAAGATCAGGAGCCCACATTGAACAGACTGTTATATATTATTTATGATGATTTCATGACCTTTAAGCCTCCTCTGATTCATAAGCACAGAATTAGGAACATTGGGAAGTCTCCTACTTCGGTGTATCCTATAATCTTTTTTGATGGTGCGGCTGCAAAAAATTTGGGGGGTGCGGGAATCTGTCTCTGGTTGAATGATTTTCACCTTCTAGCCTTCAAGCTCGAATGTGGCACTTGTACCAACACTAGAGCTGAGCTTGTAGCACTTTGGGCATCACTACGGGTCACAAAGGATATTGGGTTACCTTACCTACATATCTTTGGCGACTCCTCTGTGATTATAAATTGGGAAAAAAAGGAATCCACCCTGGATATGGTGAATCTTGAGGCCTGGTGCCTCAACACTAGGATTCTCATGTCCTCTTTTATGTGGGTGGATCTCAGTCATGTTTATAGGGAACATAACAAGAGGGAAGACATCTTATCAAAGGAGGGACTGCACTTGGCACCGGGCCATCTCTTACTCACTGAATATTTTGGAAACGAGATTCTTGGGGAAATATCATCACGGCTCTTTTAGAATATGCTCATTCTATTACAATTGATCTCATCTGATTCATTGAGATATTTTTCAGGTTTTGTTGAGCAACTATTACTGTATTCAAGAGACTCTCTCCCTCCTTGGATCAGATTTCTGGGCTCCTGTTATTTTCTTTAGGGACATAGATGACTGTATCAGATAGCCTTCCTATGAGAGGGATCATATTGTAGTGATCTCAAAGTGCTTTGAGCCACTCTGTTATACTGTGGGTATTCTACTTGTATTTTTCTGTGTAGTATGTATATTTGGATAGGACTGTTATCACTATTTGATGTTCTGTCCATGGTGGCATTCTGCTTATTTTGAAGATGTAAAAAGTTCCTTTGATTCATTGAATACCAAGGAATACTTTTTTCGACTGAAAAAAACTAAATAATATGAGTAAAATTCTAACAGCGTTCATTCATTACATCTTTAAATAATCACCCTCCCTAACATGGTTATAATGTTAGGTTAAATAATCACCCTCCCTAACATTGGNGGAAAGTGATTGTATTTTGTTTTTATTAAAATCTAAGTATTCATAAATTAAGGTAAATTAAGGTAAATTTGTAATGTGAAAATTAATTATATGTCTTTTAATGTTAAATATATTTTTCTTTAATTTTTAATAGGAAAATATTAAAAAATTTATATTTTATTTTATAACTTTAAATGATATTTATAAATGATATCTATTATTTATTTTTAATGTAATGTAGTTGGGGTTAGGGGTTTAAATTTTTTTATTATATCAAGTCCACTAATGGGGTGTCATAATCCATGGATGGATTTGAATAATTTCATATCAAACATTTTAGATGTTTTTTATTAATATGATGTTTGTAATTCAAACTCTAAAAGATTTTTTTGAATATTTATATGAATAATTTGTTCTTGTATGGTCTAATATATGATATCATTACGAATAACATCATAATATCTTTGATTTTATATGGTTAGAGTGGTGAAATTATTTATGAAATATATTTTTTATGTTTAATATGCGAGTTTCAAAAAAGTTGTAATTTATTTGTTGAAGAAAAAAATATTTTTTCAATTTAGGGGTTGATTTTAAAGTTTTGTAAACAATAGTATGGGATGTTTAGTCCATGGCTCTATTGTTTACCCCCAAAAAAAATATGTATACTGGTATCAACACATTCCTATTTGGGGGGTGTTTTTGGTGTTTTTATGCAAAAATCATCGTTGTTATGGCTAGAGTTCTCGTTCTTAGTATAAAGTTCTCGTTTCATAGTATAAGTAGTTTGACCTGAATATCCTTTCACTCCTCAGGAATTCTAGTTTAGGTTCTGTACTTCTTGGGAACATCTCAGCTCACCATTTCCCATTTTCTTTATAGGTCGTTTGCGACATATCCTCTCCTCTGGATATGTGGCTCAACTGCAAAATACCCTTCTCATAGACGAGCATCTTTATCCATGTATTTATAAACAACAAATATATTCTTTGAGATCCTTAGAAAAAATTTCGTTCGGCCTCACTATATGAGGTTATCGTCTCTACTGCAAACTCAATAATATACCCTTGCAAAATACTTTCGACCCAAAAATCAACAACTCTAAAGATGGGGTTACTTACATTGGTTAGCTCGCGAATCAACTGAGCACTCCACTCAACCGCTTCTCTTCTTTGGAAATTTGCTGCCAAGTTTCCAATCTTAACAACCACTCATGCAGCACAATAAGAAACTATGCAAAGAAGATCTCGTGAATATCATAGTATATGTATCGGTCCAACCAGTTTTTTGTGCTCAATCGCGATCTTGCGCTCTCTCCTTGTGCAAATGTTAACGTCTTAGACTCCAGCCAATCCTCGATTTCCTTCTTTGTCGAATGCCACAAAATTTCCCTTGACTCAAATGATTACGGGTCCCGACAACGAAACCAAATGTTCACCTACTTTTCCCCACTCTCACAACCTAGATTCAACAAACCCATGAAACCAACAAAACACCCAAAGACATCTACCTAATAGAGCAAGCTCAACCGGCAACACCTGCGAGGCAAGCGCAGTCTCACTCAAGATATCTTAATGTGTAACTACCAGAATCATGTTTTCACAGTCATCGAGGGATTACAATCCCTTGGCACACGACCAAGGTGCTCGACAAAGTTCAAAGGATGGAGCCTTTTACTACTCGATAGTGGCACAACAGTATGATACAGTCGGCACAAGACATGACCTTATCCTTGATAACTTAACAACTGGTGCAACAGTGTGAGGCAGATGATTCCTTAATGGGAAATAACAATGCGGTGATTGCATTACAACTTAACAGTATTTTAACATGAAATAATACCAGTGCTCGACAATGCTTTAATCATTCATTCATTCACTGCCTTTATCGGTATTGTGACATTCATTCAAGTAATAACCATAAACAATGCAAGATAATCAAACATTAACCATTAAACATTCAATATTCAACATTTGATATTCATCATTCAATCATTCATGCAACATAGGAAATAACGTGGAAACCCAACCGGGAAAAACCACCAAGGTGCTCTTCATCTGGCATGAGAAATATATGGCACCTTGTAGTCTGTGACTTGCAGATTGTTTTGAGATATGTCTATTTGGCTCAAACTCTTTCTTGCTCTAATGCACTTTGTTTTTATGCTTTTCTTCTATCTACCCCTACCAATCCGCACACAGCCTGGATCGACTCTTCTACTCTACTATCTGTGCACTCAACTGCAAAATGACTCTTACAAAATGGTCTATGCACACAACTGCAAATTCGCGGCTCAACAGCCTTCTACTATCAGACTTCTCTCTAATCTCCTCAAACTACTTCTACTATTCTCTGAACAAAAACTGAACCAATTGAACCCTTATACAGAGCGGGTTTTTCCTATTTATAGATGTTACAAGACTACGCAGGGTTGGCTAAGTACAACTTAGTTATTACAGTCATAAGTAGCCAAAAAAACATCTTTCATATTTATTACAGGCCATACTGGCCGCAAAACGTCCTTCATTACATTAATCATAGGCCATAACTAGCCACGGAAACATCTTTCAGTCTGCTTGTACAATTCATAACTAGCCGCAAAAACCTGTCCTTTAGTCTTCCGTCGACTCAAACTCCTACAATCTTCTGAATTGTTGCTTTCTAGCCTTTACTCTTCTACCTCCCAATATTCCACCAACTCAAGGCCCACAATTCCTTCGTCGCACCATTCCTCATCGCAACTTTCTCTGCTCTGCACCTCCTTTTCTCCCTTTTCCTGCCTTTATTCCGTCACGTGCCTGCTTTTCCTCTTGTGCTTCGATTTCTTCCTTGTGCTCTTTATTGGCCCAATAGGGAATATATTATATTAAACTCCTGATCCTTAAGGATGGATTCCTCTTCAGTTTGTGGGGGCTCAGATGCGATGTCCTTGCCTATGGGGAGAGTAAGGTTTTGAGGAACCAATCTAGGAAAATCCTATCATCTAACTGGATCTTAGACAAGCTATGGCGACGACACCATTCATGGATGTGATCCGTGATATGGGTAGATGTGTTCTGTCGACATGATAATAAGATTTCCACTCCCTCGTCATAATGGACGGGTAACTGGATGTATGGAAGGAACATCAAAGCTAACGAGGAAAATTCATGGTAGGTAGCATGAGGAAGTTCGATATTCCACTTGGTCGTAGCACTAGTGAGTGTGCGCTGGAAAAACCTCAACCAGATTGAATCATCCACTATGATGTTAGATGAACACCATAGGTGGAATGACATGGTGTGATTTTGAGGCTCCTCTCCCGCCATACCCTCAAACTTAGGGATGTATGAGGGAATCTTTGTAGGCATCAGAAGCCATTGTGGGTGATGATGAATGGGGTCGTTGGTCAACCGTGCCAAATAAGGTAGGTTGATACTAGTCATAAAAGGTAGACTAGAACCGAGATTGGCCCGAGAAGGACTAGCAATGGTGTTGGTGCCAGCGGGAACATAGTTCCCATGCATAACTAGGAGTGGATGAGGTTGACTTCCAATAATAGGAAAAGTCATTGGTATGGTAGGAATAGTTGGAACAGACATGGAAATGCCACTACCCCCAGGTATAAATGGTGGCCCATGGTAGTGACCATGGTGGTTGGAATGGGACCACCACAAGTGGGTAGTGAACCAGCAGCAGTGTGTGCAGTGACAAGGGGCCCACTAGGACCAGGGCCTCTTGGCCCAGTGGAAGGGATACTCGTGATGATAGGTGGAATGGACGTAATCCCACTACTAAAATCCCCTCTTGAAAGGGATCAGGATGTGCACCAGCCATGGGGCTAGATAGAGCAGTGAACAAGGTGGGTTTGAACTGATATGAATCTGAATCTAACTCAGAGTTTGTATGTGGCTCCGAAGGTGGTGAATGATGTCGAATATGGATCCGACATTGACTGTTCAAGGAACTGAACTAGGGGGTGTTCCCCCTAAGCCTATGTGAGTAGCGTGGTGGGGCTATGATGGCATGATGGAGTGTTTTGTAATAATGAAAACTCAAGACTATCAATTGCAAGCTCAAAAACCCAACTATAACTGAGTGTGTAGAAGGAGAGCGTATGAAATGGCAGCTCACAAGACAACAACAATATCTAAAACCAAACTGCGACAGTGGTTCACAGCAAGGCGAGTCTACAACAAATTGGCTAGAAATCCAACAAGCAACGCTACCTATAAAATAAAATGACACACTAATATATTAGATAAAAGTGCAAGCAAACTCCTAACTACAAGCTGGAATCTCCTGACAAATCATATCCTCAGCAAGGTGATGAAATCCCAGTTAGATAATACGAAATGGAAGAACAATATAGACTAAGAGAATCCCACTACTGAGAAGGACCTCTAGGTAAAAGATCCCTAGAAGAATGGAAACTATGCTACCTTATTCATGACACTTCCAGTTGGTTTACTGACGCTTAACCCCTTTGGCCCCTGACCCCCGGCTGGGTGATACAGGGAGGACTGCGAAGATTTAGCCTTCGGTGCAAGATGGAATGCGGTATTCCACCTTGACTTCTAGAAACCCTTTGTTTGTGGCTTACTCCTGTAGTGCAGGGGGCCTCCCAACAAACTAGTTGTGACTGTGTCAACAAGTGCAAGAGTATTTTGGTCCTCGAATTGACAACAACTATGTCTCAAGATGTAAGTGACAGAGGCGTGTTGTTTGGATGCCTATCCCCAGTTTCATAACTTAGATACAATATTGTTTTGTCCTCAAATGAGGTTACAATGTTGGTTGTATTAAGTTAATTTTAAGGCTTGTTTGGGGTCATGAACCAAGCGTTTTCACTTATATGGCGTGATATGTGTGCAACTTATGTGTATACAAACCCCATCAATCCACAGTGAAGATGTAGCAATCTCACTGTTGGGATGGAAATAAAATGCAGATAAAAAGCAGTAAAAAATAGTAAATATGCTGCAAAGTAAATTTTTCTTCCAGAAATAAAATGTACTTGAAGTAAATGAGCAGTAAAAGGAACTAATCAAATGTAGGAAACATACATGGTGTATCAACCACAAAGCTCGACTAGAATGACTCACAAACCAATTAAGTGGGATCTCAAAACATACCAGGGGGCTGCAAAGGATTAGATCTGGACAGAAACAAGTCGAAAAGGGGGTTTAACACAAACATAGGGTATGAAACATGGATCTGAAGCACCAAAATAGACTGAAAAACTATAGCTCGCACCTGTTGGTAGAACAGGTGTGATCGGGGTCGCATGGAACTAGGAAACAGTCGCGATCTCGGTAGAAAAATAGTTGATAGAGCCAAGTCGCGCAAAATAGAGTATTAAGCGCAACAAGTCGCTCAAAACTGAGTCATAGTAGCGACAGCGGTCACTCTGATAGCCGGGACATGAGTGATCTGGGTTTCTAAGCCAAGTCACTCTTATCGGGGAAAAAGGCGCGACCTGGGTCGCGCATATCAAGAAAAAAGGTGTGAATGCGTCGCAGCTTTTGGCTAGATAGGTGCGACTCGGCCCGGACGGAATTTTTTTTTTAAACAGACTACCAGCTAGGGCCGAGGGACAAGCACTGACATAGTACTGGTTCGGATATGCACGAGAGGGTCAGATCTGTGAAGGCTGAAGGAATAAAAGGAGAACAAACCAATAGAAAAACCTGCAAAAACAAGGAGTTGTATGGATCGACTGAGTGGATTCACCAAAACTGTAGTGGGAATTTAACCCCGGCTATGTGCAAAAGCACCAACCTTAGCTCGTCCAAAGCATAAGGAAGAGTTCAACAATAACAAAAGAAACAAGACAACAATAGCAAATATCTTTTAGGGTTTTCGCATATATAAAACAATCTGATGCAAGAAATAACAAAGAACACACCTTTCTGAAAATGGGCCATTGTAGTTGTCATTGGAAGTGGTTCCATAACTCCACGGCTTGGGTCTCCAATATTTTCCACAACTAGTTGTCAAATGAGGGGAATGGATCCAAATGGGTATTGAGTGAACTCAATGTACACCGTGGGAAATGGCATGGCAAAATATGGAAATAATGGCAGAAGAAGTATGTGATGTGACTGATGGAAAATGAAAAAAAGTGTTTTGGAGGAGTCCTTCACAATGTATTTATAGCATGATCTTAGGGTTTTTTGACCCATGGTATTTATCTAGGGTTTTTTACCCATTCTCAATTTTTAGGGTTTTTTACCCTTTTTGGGAGAGAGTGGGGATAAATCACAATAAATGCTCATCATCCCTTCATTTATGGGAAGGAATAATGAATTTTTATACCATTTTTAGTGGAAATACAATTGTGAAGGTCAAAATGAAGGAAATAATGGTGGGAATATGATGTATGGCTATGGTTTAGACCATGGAGAGCTAGGTGAACACTTTTTAGTGTTAGCACCTAGGGTAGAACATATCCAAGTCTTTCTCATCTTCCTCTTGTTTCTTATTAACCTACATGCAAGAACACTACCTCAACAAATATTTGTCCCCAATAGTGGCCTATGGGCCGATAGATGGATTATGAGCAAAGGTCACACACCTTACTCCATCAATACCATCATTGGGGTCAACACGTTGAATCTATTTTCCTAAGGCACAAGCATCATTATATACACTAGGAATTTCTAATATTATAATTGGTATCACTAAGAATTTCTCTATAGAGTAAATCTCTAAATACTTGGACTGGTTCCATGCAATTAAAAGTCTTTTGCTAGATGATAAAAGGGAACTCAAATTAAGTTTCACATAAACTCTGCAAGTACATGACTTCAAATAATTTACAAGGTGTTTCATGCATTAGTACATTGATGTTTTAGAAATTGGTACATGGTTTTCTATGAGAGGAATCCCACTTTGACCTTTCAAATCATTCACAAGGTGTTTCATACATTAGCACATTGGTGTTTCATATATTGGCATATAGGCTACTATGAGAGGAATCCCACTTAACCATATAGAGAAAATATGTGAATTCAAATTTATGTATCTTGTAAACTTTTTTATTTGTTAGAGGTTGATGTGATTTTTTTGGTCCACTTCAATACTAATAAGTTTTGGTATTTATTAGTGGTTGGGTTGTGTTTGTTTTGTATATGATGTTTTGTCTTATCTTATTACTATGGCATATCTTTAATATGTATTTTGATCCATAGTACTACTCCTTATTTTACTTTTTCTCTTAGGTTGATATATAATAACATCTCGTAACCTTAAACTATAAAATTTCATTATGCTTCTCACTGATTTGTTTTCCACTACCTTGTTTCATTGTTTCTACTTAGCATTAACTTTCAAGGTCTTATGACAATCAAGGAATTTAGTTGATTCTATGCATGCACGAACAACGAGAGATCTCCCATGGTAGAGACTAAGTATATGAAATGGTAATGAAGGTATCTTGCAAGAGTATTTATTTGTATTCTAACTTCTCAAATATTGAGTAGGTGAGCCATTTTTACTTATGTGGCGTTTGGAAAGATGGACCAATAAATGCATTGCTGCGAGTTACTTCTTCTTGCATTCTAATGATATTTTTAAAATCTCTAATAAATTTTGATTAATTGGACTCATGGAATGAAGTGAATGTTCATGGTTGATATGATGTTGAATAGATATTCAACGATACCAATGTGTTTAGTTGTTGATAAAGAATAGCTCAATGAACTTGGAGCACCTTGCAAACCTATAAAGGCTAGACAACTTACTTCCATTTACTACTAAAACTCAAGTTGTTTTCCACACAAATAATAATAATAAAATAATAATATATTTTGAAGGTCACAGACACGCCAAACACCAAATTGGTGTATGAGACTCCATTGTATGAGACTCTGTTATTTTTTAATGTGCTTGAGTAGTGTTTAACTATTATTTTGGAAAAAAAATTATGGAAATGCAAATGTCTTTTTTCTTTTAAAAATTAAGGGTGAAGCATTAATCATTTATGATGTGGGAAATTGTATACACTCTATATATCAGGTGGACCATTTGACTTGATCCCATGGTGATGATAACCTTTAATAATCAATGATTTCGCTTCTAGGTAAGTTGATTTGTAGTGTGCAAACATTTTAAAAACAATAGAAACACTTAAATTTCACTAACTTATCATGTTTTGTTTATTATAAATAGAACAATGTTTATAATAATATTTTTGAATACAACAGGAATATAAGAATTAGAAGAGAATGTTGTAATCAAAAAGTTATAAGAAAGATAATATAAGTGTAATTTTTTTTTGTATTTTGTCAATAATAATAATAATATAATTTGAAGGTCACAACCAAGTTGAACACCAAATTGGTATATACTAAGGGACCTCCTCTATGCAATGATTTTACTAATAAAGTCTACAAAGGTGTACATACCCTTACCCCTTCCATATTTGAACGTATGACCTCCTAGGATGAAACACATGTTCTTAATTCTTAGGTCCACTCAATTTTTACTTAGTTTGAAGTAAAAGGTATAATATTTTTTCTTGAAGTAGAAGATTCATCGTTTACAACTACTTTGGTATTCATCTCCTTGGTCTATTATAAATCACTTGTTGAAAATCATTTGAGACACTAACTAATCGTAGAGTGGAATTCATGTGAGTCCTCATCATCCACCATATGTAATATTAAAGCATTAAATAAAAGTGGGTGTATTTGACCTCATGACTTAATTGTAAAGCACCTTTACGAGTATAGTTTCCATCTCACCTGATGAGTCATGCCTAATGTAAGGTATAACTTTTAAGAACATATTCTTTATATAAAATTGAAAATCTTGAAATGCAAAATTCTCAAGGATGTTTTACTTTGGTTTTAGCGGTGTTCAAATGGAAAGGTTCTATGAGTATCTTTGTAGCAAGATTAAGTTTAGAGGTTCCCATTTAGGTTTTTGTCCTAAGGAAAAGGGTGTGAATTCCCCTAATATTTTAGGCATATTGTTTGGTGTCTGAGGATGTTCAAAGGGAAAGGTTTCATGAGTGTCTAGTCATATTGCTTGGTGTCTAAGGATGTTCAAAGGGAAAGGTTCCATGAACATATCTATATCAAGACTAAGTTTATAGGTTCCCATTTAGGTTTATGTTCTAAGGAAATGACTGTATATTACCATGACAATTTATGCACGATTTGAGTTGTGGCCTTTACTTAAACCTCACTTAAACTTCTTTTAATATTTGATTAATAAATAAAAATATAAAAAATTACATATTCATTAAGAAAAGATACATAATAACTCAAATAAATAAATTATATTTTTACTATATTGAACTTGGGATTATGAAATATTTAGATGTTATACATTTCAATTAATAAATCCCAATACTATATGCCATGTACGAACATAACAATGACTATAGTTACACATATATAAATCATTTCAAGAAAATGAAATTTTGAAACTTCCCTCTTCCCCCAATCCTAGAATTTGAGCTCCTTTTTTTCTCATATTCTCATCAAACTCGAGAATTCACCCTCGTTTTCTCCCCTATTCATGTCTAGCCCTAAATTTCACCTTTGTTTTTCGGAATCAAGTGCTCATTGGAGTTATTTTACCTTGATATTTTTTCAAGGTTTGATGAAATGATTTCATCCAAATTGATGAGGAACATAACAAGGCATTGGAGGGAGGCCACACTGATAAGGAGCATAGCAAGGCATTGGATGTAAGGTGGAAAAATATTTCCAAATAAGCTTAAAGTTGTCATTTTTTATGTTGCTGAAAGTGGCTATTGATCCTGTGGATGTTTACATAATTTTGTAGATTTAGTCAATGCATTTGTAGTTTTTTGTTATTTGATGAGTTGCAATCTCATCGATCTGCTATGTTTTTAATGGAAGAAGGGTGTTATTGTTTCAACGAAAGAATACAACCATCCTAGTGTATAGAGACGTACAACAATTAATCTTACTTTTAGAAAGAAAAGTGGTGTATCATCTGGCTAGTAGTCGAAGAATTTGGCCTTAGAGAAATTTGGAAGATTTTCTTACCGGATAAAAGGGGTTTCTCAAACTTTCTTGAATGATGGATCCTTCCATTTGTTAAATCCTACCAATTCCTATTCTTCATCCATCAATCCATCATCGTTTTTCCTGAAATCATTTATCTTATCAGTTGTTGAACTTCTTTCATGATCCTGATATATTTGTTACTTACAGGAGGATTTTATAGTTGTGCTTTCACTATATCTTGGTCACAATATTATTTTCTATAATTATAAGCGAAATGGTAGTAAATCTTAAATTTTCAACGTAAATATAAAAAATAATACAAAGCATGATAAAACAAACTTTCCTCCCTTATTTTCAAGAACCAAGAAATTGTCCAAATAGGATTCTTTTGATTCCACAACGGATTGACCCATTTACAACTATCAGTTGAACCTAAACTTGGTAAGTTTGTACTCAGACATGACCTTGGTGTCATGTCATCCAAAATGAGATCAATGGCATAAAGCATGTTATGGAACCTTCCTTAAGTCTCTTTCCCAGAAGCCCTTCCTGGGTTTTGGTGGGTTACTTAATTGAAACCTTTATTTACTTTATTATTACCATTTATAGACTCTCATTTTTTATTTTGTTATGCAACCTTCCTTAAGACTACTGCCCAAAATCCCTTACTCTGGTTTATGGGTTGTGTTGGGTTTCTTTATTGCAACCTTTATTCCCATTATCATTACCATTGCAGACGCTCATTTTTATTATCCTACTCAATTTTATGTTGTCTTACTTGGTTGTTGCATTGCAACCTTCATTTCCTTCATCATTCTCATTACCAAGTCCCATTTTTTATCATCTTACACAATTTTATGTTTTAATAGTTGGCTCAAGATGCCCATCTTTTTATTGGTCTCCTCCATACTAGCAATGTTTTCCTTAACAACCCCTGTAAAAGTGACTTTGATTTCCCACTCAAAATTTGTAACTGCCTTGAATATGTTGCTTCCAGGTTTACTTTGGGTCAAATGAGGAAGATGGATGAGTCAAAAATATCCCTCTCTTACAAGAGCTCTCTACTCCACCCAATCCTTCTCAATTCTATAACCATGTCACAAAGTGGCAAAGGATGCAAAGCAGCCTACGATAATTTATGAGCTTCAGTACATTTGGGGTAACAGGATTGGGTTGGCATCTGCTCCCTTTCTTTCCCCCATAGGCTTGTTGGATGAATGTCTTCCTTTTTCCTCTCCCACCTATATTTAGTTCTCTTAATTAACATAAAAAAAATTTCATTATCTATTTAAAACACTATAGCTGGTGTATCAAACAAAGCAAAATCAATAACACAACGATTGTTGGAATTTTGTCACAACAAATTTAATCTACTCAGGCAATGTTTTTTATAGAATTTGTTAAAAAGGTTCAAAATGTAAAAACAAAAGATAACATGTTTTTGAATGATATAATGACGTTTAAATGAAACTTCGTATTGTTAATTGTTTGAATATATATAATTATAACAAAATCATATTTTAGTTTATTTATCCAACTCGATGGCTAATATTTAGTATATTTTTCACTCTATAACATTTTTCCAAATTCAGTGTACCAAGATTCAAATAATAATACTAAGCATGTACGTTAAAACTAAACGTACATTACATCTTATAATGCATGTACATCATTATTTTCAATACAACCCAAAATCAAGTTGATAGTTCTATCATGCATTACTGGAAGACATGTGAAATAATCCAATATTTGCTGATTATCTTCAAGCGGAATAATTCAATATGGAGACTCATATGTTCAGTTCCAGTGAGGCTCTAACAGATGATTAGAAGTGTACCAACACATCCTAATATAAGTCTTTATTCTTACTCTATAAAATCAAAGAATAATATATTTGGAACTGGTATACAATCGTTTATTCATATGTAATAGTAATGCTCTAATCTAAAACTCAGTGATCTATGTTGAGTATGAAGATCTCTCATTTGTGAAACACTGCCCAAGAAAATGTAACTCATGACAAAAAGGAGAGAGCACGCATTGTGAAGGGTGTTAATAAATATATATTATATGCACCTTGAGAATAATTATACATATTCAGTACCCTACTAAAATTTAGGTTTTTTCTCCTGAGTTACCAGATCCTGCTACAATTTAGTTTTTTGTTCCTTAGTTACCAGGTCCCTTTTTTTCATTGTTGTATTCATCAAAATCTGCAATGGCCCAGCAATTAAAAAATGTCAAATAACACTGATCAGGTCTTTTTTTCTTTTAAAAATTCCCACCCACACATTTTAGGAATGTAACCTTAATTGTAAATACTAGTTCCTTATATATCATATGGCACTGAGAAATGCATCAAAAATCAGTATCAAATCCATTTTTAGGAAGGGATATGGCAATGATTTAGGAGATGACCACCTACCAATCATAAAAAAAAAACAACATAAAAGATCAAATATACCATAAATACTACTCTATAAAGACTATAAAAACTAGATCACACAAGTAAAATGTATCACAAAGCAGAGATAGTAGGTTGTACATGTCTAAGCATATGATTTTCATTCTACAAAGTGGAAATCCTTTCCTCTAAATCAGAGTTTTTAAGCTCAATCTCCTTAACCCTTGTTTCTAAATCATTTAAGTATGCTTTCTTTCTTTCTCTTTCCTGCTAGGAAGACATTGTTCCTAAGAAATCTATTCATAGCGAGACATGTGTAAGCCGAAATGAAAAAACAATGCAACAAAGAGGGGAAAAGGCCATTATATATATAGAAATTTAACCCGTTAAACATAAATTAACAAGGTTATGGATCCTTAAATTATTGACCAAACTAGGGTCTCCAACAAGGTACCCACTATCATTAGTTGTGTCGTTTTGATACCTAACTCAGTGGAATAAGAAGGCCTTGGGGGTTCTGAAACGTCAGACCTCTTTTATATAGATATAGATCCTTCAAACTAAGTTCTTCAAAGAGTAACTTTTGAGACGTGTGTGTTCCTTGTATGCAGGGGCTCTCCCTCTCTTCCTATGGGTAACAATGCCATTGGTAGGTTGGGGGTTGTCTAACCTCATAGGAACACATGAAGATTGTCCTACTTGCATTCCTCCCATTTCAGGAACCCTCTTGATATCATCACTCCTCTCAATTGTTGCAACAATTTTCACATTAGCTCAGCTAAAATTCACACAATATAAAGAATAATTGCAACGAAGAAAGGCTATGTATTAGGTTGGTTCATCATTTTTTTGTGTTTATAAGTCCGCGTGAGGAGAATTAGACATTGAATATAGATAGTACATTATGCGTAGTGGGCACTAGAAAAACCCAGGTATAATATGAACCTCCTCTAGTTTGCAAAGTTATGGAAAGCATACTAGGAGATTACAAATTAGAACACATCAAATATTAAAATACTTGAGATATTCAACATTGACCTATTCACACACTGAAATATTCCAGTGTTCAGATATGCAACCTTGATATTTTCCACCCAGATTTCATATCAATAGCCATATGCAACTTTAAGCTTTCCAACCCAAAGTTCATATCACAGGTGGGTCTGTACATGGAGCATTGATTGAATTTAACATGGATAAT
This sequence comes from Pseudotsuga menziesii, assembly GCA_001517045.1. Taxonomy (NCBI): domain Eukaryota; kingdom Viridiplantae; phylum Streptophyta; class Pinopsida; order Pinales; family Pinaceae; genus Pseudotsuga; species Pseudotsuga menziesii. Next base: position 96,182 of record LPNX010262499.1, read on the forward strand.
AGCATAAACCAATATAAAACTAGGGATGATATTTTGATGCATGATTTATCATTGAGTAAACCCTTGCCACATATGCAAGACAAAGTGAATGCTTCTAGGAGGATGTCATGGCACATGATCACTTGGTTCGAGGTAAAAGAGCATTACACGTCTAGGGTAGGTTTATTATATTTTATTGCTACATTAGCTAAGGATGGAGATACTTAATGAAAGTGTCTTAGAACTTAGTTAGAAGGGGTTTTTATGGAGACATTATCCCAATACATGCTCATATACCAAGAGTGCACCACCTCTTGAAGCACTTCATTGATATTTTAATTGGTTGAAGGGTCAAAGAAGAGAAGTGCTCCAGCCATGAAGAGGACAAGTGACAATGTGGACCATGTCCACTTCGTAAAAGGATAAACCATTCAAAACAAGCCATTTCCCCATTTGGAAGGGGCCAAGTCTTCTAGCACATTTTTTGAATATTTTATTGATGAGGTAGTGAGGGTTTAAGCCTATAAAAGAAATGCTTCACTTCATTTACAGTTCGTGGTTTCATTGTGGAGAAATAACCTAAACTAGTGTGTTGGGTGTTGTGGAGTTTTTCTTGAGCAAATATGGAACATATTTTTTAATTTTGAAGGGTTTTTATGGACATGTAAGGCTACCATTTTGTAGCTTAATGTTATTCTTCTCTGGGAAAAATGTTTTCCTATTTCCAAGGGGGTTTTACTAGCAATTAAGGGTTGAAAGGGGAGATCAGTTGATCCTCTTGAGTCTGTTGGATATAGTATATATGGAATGTATTCATGGTATTCATGGTTTTTTTTCGATAGAAGGATGCATTTTCCTGCATATATCTTATTTTGATATCACACATTAACATAAGTGATTAATGGTTTTTCCTGCAAAATTTTTTGAGCATCCATGCTACACACATTATCATAAGTGATTAATGGTTTTTTCTGGCAATGTTTTTGAGCATCCATGCTTGATTATGTCACTTATTACTATAATGACTTGTAAATAGTGTTGTTAGTGTGTTTATTGAGTTGTATATGGATTATATTCAAGTTCAAAGAAGTGAATATTGCTCTTGACTCCATCGCCCTTGGATAAGGTGATTCCATTGACCTTGGATATGGCACTCATCTACATGAAATCACCACAAAAACATCGATTGAATAACCTTAACTTTTTCATTTTGTTAATCTGAGAATTTTTATTGGGATTTAGGGACATATTACAATCCTAATATGTAACTAATGAAAATAGACATTGTTGTTGAATAGTCCATTGAATGGTCCACTAAGTGCTGCATTTTAGACCTCAAAAGAATGTTGTAGCTGCCACTGAATGCTATAGTGTTGTTCAAGGAAAAGTCCTACCTTATGACCTAAGTTCTGGGGTCACCAACATCCTAATTAAACTTGCAGACATTCAGCTATTTGAGAATTTGACAGAGAAATAAGGAAGAAAGTAAGTGTACCTTGTTTATGAAGGCTAATCCTAGCTTTATTCTTCAATCCAAATGCTCCAATAGCTTCTAGGGATCTTCACACCTACAAAGAGATAGACCTTACTTCAATATCTTAGATGTTATATAACATATGAATGAAATACCATGCTTGTAATGAAATAACAAGACAATTCAGAAATCATAACACATAAGGATACAAGTGCATCAATTGGAAGAAAGTCTCTCTTTATTGATAAACAAGTGATGAAAGATTACAACCGGTATTTGACACAATTCCTCCTCTGCTAGCCAAGGAACTAAGTTCTACTACTCCAAGATCTCTAAAGGAAATCCACCAGCATAACTTTGCTCAATCATTCATGTCCTTTAGCCTCAACCCATACCCTCTATTTATACTTGAGGAAAGAGAGGAGTTATGAAGGTTGAGATGGTTGAGTAATTTGGGAACGTTATGATTACGAGCCCAACTGTCTTTGACTAAACTTTGTTTTTATTTTTTTATTTTTGGATTAGGGCACTCGTGACTACTGATACTAGCAAGTTGTGTGTCACTCATGACCTTTATAAGGGTAGCCTGCGAATGTAAAGTGTGATCATGTATTCGCATGTTGTATACATGGCTACCCGTGAATGGAACGCAGGTTTCAATGGAAATAGTCGTGAATGCACCTAAATCACCTTATAAAAAATTTGCAAGACTGGCAAGATGAGGATGTATGAAGGTACATGCACATCTATAGGGTTTTGGCCACTTCCATTTATTTTGTCCTTTTGTGTACCGACACATTGAGTGTTAGTACTCAAACAGAGAAGTGCCATTTCACTGGATAACAGATGCCCCCTAATATGTGAGGTCAGAGGGAAGCGATGGGCGAAATAGATTACAAGCTTTATCTTTGGAGAACTTGGTTACCAAGTTTGCAGAGAGGTACCTGAAACAGACATATCAAAGTTATGTACAAAATTATTTCTAAGGATGCCATGTTCAATAAAACGGAACACTAGCTCCTTTGCAATATTTGATTACATCATATAATACGAGAAATAAGGCCACTTATATTACAAGGGTGGATCAGAGCCACAATAATGATGAGTCTTCAAAATCTAGAAGTAGTGTTGTTGAACATAACACAATCTTGCACAACTTAGGTTATAGGGGTATGAACCTAAGGTCTTCGCCGAAATCCATAGTAACTAGTACAACTCCTACCATGTGAATAGATGAGCTGAAGTCGAACATGGAAGGAATTCATCAGAGTGTTAGTGAATGAGTGATGATGATAACCGAAGCAAAGGATTTCACCAATAGGGATAGTGAATCCTAAGGTATTTTCATCGAAACTCTAAATCTTCATCTTCAGGAGATGCTGATGAGAAACCATGATGTGAGGAGGAAGGCAATGAATCCTTCAACAGATCACAAGAGTAACTAGGAAACTGGATGAGGGAAGTTAGACACAAGGAATTCTCATAGATGATAATGATGGGATCAGGATGATCATATAGAGGTACATATCCTTGAACAATGAGCATGACACAGATATGACCCAAGGTATCTTTAAACTTTCATATAGGACAACTAGACTTATCTGTCATGTAGGAGACATGATCAATTTCCCCATGTATAAAGGACAAGTGGAGGAGTAAAAACTCGAAGTAATGGCTGAGATAGAAGTGCAAAAATGAGACATGAGTATCAGGAAGTTCAGAGAGTGCTTTGTTTAAGAGTGACATGTTGACACTGCTTATAACCCAAAGGGTGAAATTTCTCCTTATCTTTCTTGTTAAGTTTTAGCGAGTCCACAAAAGTCAACTCGAGTCTCTCTTCATTTTTGACAAGCTTGAAGAGGAGAGAGAATAATTCTTGATATGTCATTGATTCATGGATTTTATGAGCCCGAACTAGTAGATGCTCGTTGGTGTTTTCATAGTTTTGAGAGTCTGAAAACTCCGAAGAAGACTCTAGGGGGCTGTTTTTTCCTACAATTTAGTCTCTTGAGGCCGGAAAAGTATAAAACAACCCACAGGAGAACTCTCTTAGCTCCTGAAGGACTAAGGTATACATTTTTCGTCCTTAGTCAGTAAGGTTTGAAAAAGGGGTAAACTAATATCAAACCGACGCACCCTCAAAAGGAACATATAGCCTAAGTTTAACAAGTGTGAAGGAAGGAAATATCACTTGGAAAGATCCATTTGATTATGAGAAATGGGGCTTACATAGTAAACTCGATGCTTTGTTCTCTAGGTTTAAACAAGCATGACAAAGACATAAAGTACGCTTAGAATCTTTTTCATGTTTGGGTCCATAGCATGAAGAAAGAGAAAACTAAGCTCATATAGGGTGTTCCTTTTCCATAAGTTTAGTCCCTCAGGTCCAGAAAAGACATAAACATGTTCCTGAAGATACTCTTCTCAATTTCACAGAAAAGAGAGTGATCCTTTCTCATAAATAATCTACATGATC
>LPNX010262499.1:105110-130110 GCA_001517045.1 Pseudotsuga menziesii
ACATGTATTTTTTGTGGTCCCCGATGTTCCTACTAGGAGAATCACTTGTATTTATTTATACCTTGATGCTTCTAATCGAGAGAACTAATAAGAGTCATGAGGAATTCCCCTCCTTTGTAAGTTGGGTCATTAGTACCCCAGCGGTGGTTACTCGAGCCTACAAGATTAAATTAGGATTACTTGAGCCTACATAACTGAATTAATTATTAAGTGAATGAAAGAATATAAATAGAGGCGAGGTGCTTCTCATTTGAGACACACACACTCACTTGTGTAGCGCATGAGAGAGAGAGAGAGAAAGCGTTGTGGCTGGAGAAGAAGGAGGATCAGTCTTTTGGGTTTTACCTTTTATCTTTTGGGGGAATCTATATTGAGGAATATTTTGCTAGGTTTTTCCCATTAGGGTTTTCCTAGGATAAGTATTTGTGTTCTTTTTGTGTGGTTGTGCTTGTCTATCTTTCAGTGATCTTTTGGCTTATGGTTATGCTGTTATGATGCTAAATGTTTTAAGATCTGTAAAGCCATCGCCACACCCATGGATTCCAACCTAAAGTTGTTAGCTGATGACTCATCAAGGTTAGTGGATGTGACTCAATACAGATATATTATTGGGTCTTTGATGTATCTAACAAATACCAGACCAGACATTTATTTTGTTGTGAACATCTTATCTAGTTCAACCTAGACTTGTTCACCTAATAGATGCAAAACATCTGATGAGATATCTGAAAGGGACTATAGAATTTGGTCTATACTATCATGGAAACAATGATTACAGATTGTATGGCTATACAGATGTAGATTGGGCTGGAAGTGTCTCAGACAAGAAAATCACTTCAGGTGGATGCTTTTGTCTAGGGTTTGCTATGATTTCATGGTTTAGCAAGAAACCGTCCAGTATTGCTCTTAACATGGCAGAAGCAGAATACATAGCAGCTTGCTCTGCTAGTTGTGAATCAATATGGCTTCGGAAGCTGATGTCAAGTCTCTTTGACCTGGAGATGGATACTACAATTATTCTATGTGATAACCAGAGTTGTATAAAGATGACAGAGAACTCTGTGTTCCATCGAAGCACATAGAAATCCTGTATTTTTACATACTATAGATGCAGATGATGGTGATTTAGTATTTCTATACTAAATATACATATGATGATGCTTTCAGTATTTCTATACTAAAGATATAGATGATGATGCTTTCAGTATTTCTATACTGAAGATATAGATGATGATGCTTTCAGTATTCACATATTGGAGATACAGATGATGATAGTTCAGTATTCACATACTGAAGATGTAGATGATGATGGTTTAGATGATGATGTTACAAGATGATGATTCAACACTGATGTGTTGGCAAAGCCTCTGTCTCGGGTAAAGTTTGAACACCTTCGAGACAAGATTGGTGTTCTTCGGAAAGACCTCACTCGAAAGGGGGAGCAGTGATGTTGCAGTGGGATTGTATCATCCCTGGACACTTGTCCTAAAGTGATCCAGTGACTTCGGTCCTAGAGAATGTGGTGGGATTGTATCATCCCTGGACACTTGTCCTAAAGTGATCTGGTGACTTCGGTCCTCGAGAATGAAGAGGGATTGTATCATCCCGGTACATCTGTCCATAATGGATACGGTGACTTTAGTCCTCGAGAATGTGGTGGGATTATATCATCCCTGAAATTCGGTTTAGAACGGATCCAGTGGCTTCGGTCCTCGAGAATGTGGTAGGATAGTATCATCCTTGAACTTCGGTTTAGAACTGATCCGGTAACTTTGGTACTCGAGAATGTGGTAGGATTGTATCATCCTTGAACTTTTGTTCATAACGGATCCAGTGACTTCGGTACTCGAGAATGTGGTAGGATTGTATCATCCTTGAACTTCAGTTTAGAATGGATCCGGTGACTTCGGTACTTGAGAATGTGGTAGGATTGTATCATCCTTGAACTTTAGTTCAGAACGGATCCAGTGACTTCGGTACTCGAGAATGTGGTAGGATTGTATCATCCTTGAACTTTTGTTCAGAACGGATCCGGTGACTTCGGTAATCAACAATGTGGTAGGATTTCATCATCCTTGGACTTAGTCCTAAAGTGATAGGGAGTTATTATCCCGTAATTAAATCCGGTGACTTCGATTGTCGAGAATGTGGTGGTATTTCATCATCCCTGGACTCTAAGTCCAAAAGTGATTTGAAGACTTTTGTCTTCCTACTATGGATTGCAAGTTGTTGTTGATGATGATGATGTTCCTGATCGAAAGATCAGAGCGTGATGATGATGATGTTACCGATCGAAAGATCATAGTGTGATGATGATGATGTTACTAATTGAAATATCAAAGTGTGATGATGATAATGTTACTGATCGAAAGATCAAAGTATGATGATGATGATGATGCTGATCGAAAGTTCAGAATATGACGATGATGATGATGTTGATCGAAAGATCAGAATATGATGATGATAATGTTGTTGATCGAAAGGTCAAAGTGCTGATGATGATGATGTTGATCGAAAGGTCAAAGTGTTGATGATGATGTTGTTGATTGAAAGGTCAAAATTTTGATGATCATGTTATCAATTGTGCAGTCAAAGTGTTGTTTCTACTAAAGATTGAAGATGAAGACTAAAGTACTGATGATGATGTTGTCGATCAAAGTGTTGTTGTTGTTGAAGATTGAAGATAAATACTATATGATGTTGAAAAGATTCCAATGATTTATAGATGTGTCACCCTGATGATGATGATGAGGATTCCCTCCTTCTCCTACTATTTTTGTTGTTGATGTTGTTGCAGAATACCCTTCTCGTTAAGGGGGAGTGTTGAAATATTGTAACTTCGAAGAATATTCTACATGTATTTTTTGTGGTCCTCGATGTTCCTACCGGGACAATCACTTGTATTTATTTATACCTCGATGCTTCTAATCAGGAGAACTAATAAGAGTCATGAGGAAGTCCCCTCCATTGTAAGTCGGGTCATTAGTACCCCAGTTATGGTTACTCAAGCATACAAGATTAAATTAGGATTACTCGAGCCTACATAACTGAATTAATTATTAAGTGAACAAAAGAATATAAATAGAGGTGAGGTTCTTCTCATTTGAGACACACACACTCACTTGTGTAGCGCATGAGAGAGAGAGGGAAAGATTTGTGGCTAGAGAAGAAGGAGGATCATTCTTTTGGGTTTTACCTTTTATCTTTTTGGGGCATCTATATTGGGGAAGCTTTTGCTGGGTTTTTCCCATTAGGGTTTTCCCAGGATAAATCTTTGTGTTCTTTTTGTGTGGTTGTGCTTGTCTATATTTCAGTGATCTTTTGGCTGATGGTTATGTTGTTATGATGCTAAATGTTTTAAGATCTGATATAACCATTAAAAATTCAACAGTTGTGTGGTTTCATCCCACAAGAATGGGGTGTCTTGCTTCAACAAGCGCATGAAACCCTTAATAATCTTGGCATAGTTGACTATGAAACATCGAAGGAAATTGGACTTCCCCTACAAACTCTGTAGATTCCTGATAGAATGAGGAGAAGGTAGATTTACAATGGCCTTAACTTTTAGTGGATCCACCTGTATTCCTCTGTTTGACACAATGAACCCTAGTAACCTCCCTGACTAAATGCGAAAAACACACTTGTGGGGATTCAAGCGTATTTTATAGTGCCTACATCATTCAAATATCATGTGAAGATGGTCTGGATGGTCCTTCCTCTTACGAGAATGGGCAAGCAGATCATCCAATTGTGGTTGGACAATATTCTTAATATTGTGGAAGGAAAAATTCATTGCCCACTAGAAGGTAGCTCATGCATTTTTCAAACCGAAGGGGTATTTTCTTATACATGGAGGTCCCCCAAGGACAGATGAAGGTCATTTTATGTTGGTCTTCCAGCTTAATTTGAATTTGATTATATCCAGAAAAATCGTCCATGAACGAGAATACCTCACTACCTGCACAAGCATCAATAATTTGGTCAATGAAGGGCGTCGGGTAGTTATCCTGGGGACACGCCTTATTTAAGTCATTGAAGCCAGTGCACATGCATATAGTCCCTTGTTTTCTATAAACAAGAATGAGATTGGACACCCATTCCATCAGAGCAATTGGGTAAATGAACCCATCTTTCAACAATTTCTCCACTTCATCCTTAACGGTTGTCGCTTTCCATGGATTTACTGGTCTAAGTTTTTGTTGAATGGGTTTCACGTCAAGGTAAGTACGGATTTTTTGCTCAACTATATATGGATCAATGCCTAGCATCTCCTCATATGACTAGGCAAAGATGTATTGAAATTCCTTAAACAAGGAAGTATAAATAGAAATCTCCTCCGGAGAGTAGTGTGCGCCAATATAAACATTTTCAATGACGTTAGGATTTGTAGAGATGTGTTTGGAATGATAGCAGAGATGTTTTCCATATTCCCCTCAGTAAACACTCCCTCCTTAGGTAAAGGATTAATCAGCAGATCGACACCCTCCGCTAGTCTCACATGGAACTCTTAATTCTCAATTTTGCTTAACTCTAAAAGAAAGAAGGACTTATGGTGAAGCTCTTCAAAAATATTTTCTCGTCCGATCATAGCTTCTAGAATGGTTTTGTCCAAAGGAAAACCATATCCAAACAATCATATGAATATGTAGAGTTCTCTGCCCAAGCGGGAAGATAGGATTCATCAGACTCCTCTTAGACTGTAGGAGGATTCGCGATGGAATCAGAAGTGGCATTAAAAAAATATTGATAAGCTACTTCCACTGTAGATAAGGGAACTTGAGGCTCATGCCGTGAAGGAAACCATGGGTCAGTTCTATCGACAATCGTCGCGATAGACTTCCCTACACTAGTAGAACCTAAGTAGTCAATAGGGGTTGGTATATCGAATGTGCCCATCAATAATGCATACATTCCAACCCCCAAGCTATTGTTATCCGGTTTAGACTAATCTATAAATGGTACCGTGGACTCATTAGTTTCCAAACAACCTTTTCGAGTGAAACTGAGCTGGTCAACTGTAACCAACTTCCCTTCATGCAAAAACATTACAACTCGAAAAAAGGCCAAGGGGATAGAACACATTGCATAAGTCCTACTTATACCCAACAACAGATTATAATCTAATGGGGCATCGATCACTTCCACCTAAACAGTCACTTCTTTCCCTGCCAAATTTATTTCAAAATTTGGTAAGATACCTTGCAGACGGAAAGACCTTTCGTCGAAAGCAGTAAGTAGAGTGTTTGATGGAAGCATCTCTGGAGATCCTAAGGCTTTCCAACAAGACATCGACATGACGCACGTGGAAGCACCTTCATCAACCACGGTTTGTCCAATGGTTTTACCTCCATGGACAACATCAATTGACAAAGCTACATGGTATGGCAGGCATATTTTAACATCATAAAGATTAAATTTTACCAGCATGATCATTGAATCCATGCTACCTATGGTTGCTAAGAGTGCATCCTTATGAGAAGGACAACTCTGTAACACCTCCAATGTCGACATCACACAAGGAGTTTGAGCTAAGTCCTCAACTACAAAATAGTTGGAAGCAGCCCTAGCATTAGGGTTGTGGAATGTTTTTTTGAAGACACCTTTCGGTATCTTGGGCATTAGTTCAGCTGGTTTATCAATAGTGAGAGGCATTGAAGTTTCAGCAGTAGACTTACCCTTCTCTTCAACCTTTGATTCATAAATCTTATTTCTTGTTTGGAGGAAAGTGTTGGATCGTACCATATTGATATAATCATGATCAGTAGGAGCACTAGTTGTGCCCCTAGCTTCTTTCGAAGCAGAAGTTGCATTATGTCCTTGGGGAAAGGGATCCTTCAAGACAGTCAGTTGTTTATTCTTTAATAGCTTATGTGATTGTTCCATTAAAGGGATTGATAAGTAAGGTGCACTCCTTGGCACAACTTACAAGGAAACTTAACATTTTTCTTGTCTTTCTTGCCCCCATCAGCATTGTTTGTGGGATTTTGCTTCTTTTGGTTACCCTCGCCCTTATTCCCCTTCTTCTTTTTCCCGCCGGGATGTTGATTTCCATTTTGAGAAGATTGTGCATAGACATTACCACCTTGTGGTGAGGGGTTGGCAACCTTAGATGCCTCCACTGCATATCGTTTCACTAACAACTCCTGGACTTACTTGGCCAGTGATTCTACAGTGGGAGTACTAACTAAACCAACCATGCCATCAACATGAGTTCTAGGCTTGGGTTTCTCTTGGTCATTCATAGACCTCAGAACCTGTTGTAATCTCATAGATCACATAAGGTTACCAATAATACACACTAAAACATATATAAATATAAAACAGAGACAAGAGATAAGATAGATAGGTGAATAAACAGATTATATTATACAAATGAGTCCATAAAACACAGAGAACTAAACTGCGTTCTCATTCTGGCTCAACAGCCTAATATATATGATTACAGAACGATTACAAAATAACTACCTGTCAGTTCGGTGAACCGACACGACCTTAGGTGGCTGACCTATTCTCTTATTTTAGTTGGTCGATCGACTTAGTCAGCTAATTGACTAAGACAGCCCATCGACTTAGTCGGCTGATAGACTAAGTCGGCTCTTGTTCAAGTCGACTTATTAACTTGCTCCTTCTACATCTCCCCCACGAACAAAATGTTTCTTCGTCCCGAAGAAACTGGGAGGTACAAAATTCTTGCTAGACTTTAATATTTATTGCGGCGGGCTGTGAAGTCTGATGGTAAATCGTTTCTGTACACAGACTTCTACAATGGTTGGGGTTATGACGGCGAGGTGATGTTGGAAATTTGTCCAACTCTGCAAAACTTTTTGGATGTTGATGGTGAGTGTGGTCAAGCCTGATAAGATCGACATCTTTTCCGAGATGGAGACTTTGGCTATCCTCTCCATGTCAAGACCCATGAACTGGTCCTTCTCCTCTACAGTTTCGATAAGTCGTTTCATCTACGGGAAGATGATGTCGACTTTCTCTAAGTTAGGGGGAGCTTGTTGCACCCACTGATGTGCTTCCCTTTCCAATTTCTACAGATTGGCGGTTTCAAGCACTATCTATTCTTCTATTGTCGTTCTAAGTGCTTCCTCAATGGTTTTTCTGCTCTCCAGTGCCTGGATCCCTTGCTGAGTCTGTCGAGTTTGTTGATAAACTTGCCCGTAGTGACTAGGCCAGTCTCTTAGTACTTCTTTAGTTACGACAGACTCCTCCATATGATCTTGCAATACTTTGTATGCTTCAGAAAATGCAGTGTGTTGTGCCATTAGGAGTCGGGCAGTTTCCTCTTTTTGTTCCTCCTTGGTTTCCTGAATGTGCGCTTGGAGGGTCGACACCATGCTCTCAAATAGCTGATACTCTCTTTCAAGTGGTCTATCTGTGTCGATCTCTATGGGGCCCGGCATGACGGACTAGGAAAATTTTTTGCATTTGTCAAGAAACTTGACCTGTTCTGCGTGTTTGTCCTTGAGTTCTTTATTTCTTTGCTCACTCCTCGTCTTTGCTTCACTCGCTAAGGTTTTGAGGAGTTGTCCCATCTCTGTGTCGATTAAGGAGCTTGCATCCTTCAAGCTAATTTGGGGTTTCGAAGGATTTTCGTGATGCTCCTTCTTCTATTTCTCCTTCTTCTTCTTATGCTTTTCTTTGTCTGCCTCCTATGTACCTACAACAGTCAATGCGGGATCTTTGGTTTATGGGTTAGAGGCCGATGGTTTGTCTGGTTGGGGAGGTGGGATGACCACCTCTGGTTGTGTAGATGTAGTTGGTTGTGGTGGGCTTGTCTCTGAGACAGGGGGTGGTGATGGTGGTGGAGATGGTGGTGGTGGTGGTGATGGAGTTGGCGAATGGTCGGGGGTGCTTGGTTTGGGGGAAGTATGGTTGAGTGGTGGGTTGTCGGGTAGGGGGTGTGACTTTATGTCGAAAGACATTTCTACTTCTATCGGTGCAGTGGCTAGTAGGTCGGCTTGGGGTATAGGGTCGGTCGGTACAATAGTGGAAGACCGATGTCGAATCACTTTACCTTCCTTGTCAGGATTTTTGGTGAAAGTCGACGTGATGGTTCCAACGATTGGGGGTTGTGTGCACTATCCTGTGAAGATAGGTGCCTGGGTAGAAATCTTGTGAGTCGATTTAAACAATGTAGGCAGTGTCTCAGAGAAATCTTGTAAGTCACTATCTCTGTCAAAATTTTCTTTTACCGTCTCCGGCATCGCACTTTTGTATAAGTCAAGGGGGCTGACTGACTGTTGTGCTGGTGCTTGCTCCTCGGTTATTTTTGTCAGTGATGGGGGCGGAGGTGTCGACACAAGATTGACGACATTTTCAGGCATCGACGTAGTCTTTGCTTTCTTCGGTCGACCTGCTTGTGCTCCTGCATCGACAAAGTGTTGAACTAGGTTTTGACCGGCACTTTATTTGCAGCGGCATCCTCTATGATGTCAAGGACCGTGGCTGCCAATTCGTCTTCATCCTCTAAAAGTGGTCGATGCTGCTAGGCCGATGGTTATGATGGCGGCTGTCGAGATGGTGATTTCCTATCATGGTTATCTGTCTATAGGGTATTATTTTGTTTTTGGAATTTTTAGTTTTTTATGGATTTTAGTTGACGGTTATGGTCGGTTTTTTTTTTAATTAGTTTCTGTAGCATTTTAGTCGGGCTCCATTAACAAGCTTCCGAAATACTATGCCCTATAATTTCCTTAGTTGAACTGATCCGTTGGGATGTATCTCTTTGACAATGTAAGGTCCCATCCATTCTGTGTGGAGTTTCTTAGGTTTTCCTTTGACCCGACTATTATATAGTAAAGAAAGGTCTCCAACCGACAGGTTTTTGTTCTTGATGTTTCGGTCGTGCCATGCTTTTTGTTGTTTATTTTGGATTTCTTGGTGTTGTATAGCCATGAGTCGGTGCTCTTCTAGCTTGCTGAGTTGAAATAGTCGGTCCTTCCTTCCCTGTTCAACATCGACATGTAGTATTTCTGTGATAATAGGTGTCTGTTGTCAGAAGTGTAGTGGAACTACTGCTTCTTGTCCATAGACTAGTCAAAAAGGAGTTTGGTTGGTCGATCATTTATAGGCTGTTCTGTATGCCCATAAGACTGTAGGTATTTTCTCATCCCAGTCGTCCTTGTCAGCATTACATATTTTAGTTAATCCTTTTGTTAATGTTTTATTGAATGCTTCAATTGCTCCATTCGACTGAGGATGATATGATGTACTTCGACGATGGTCGATTTGGAATTGGTCAATTAGGGTTTTGATAGTCTTGTTGATAAAGTGTGTCCCCTAGTCGCTAATCATGGTTAGTGGACATCCAAATCTAGTGATGATGTTCTCATAGATAAACTTAGCAGCTATCTCACTAGAACATGTATCGACCGGTTCAGCTTCTGCACATTTAGTGACATACTCTACTGCAGTAATGATATACCTTGCACCTAACCTTTTTGCTGGGATAGGAAAGGGTCCTATGAAGTCTATAGCCCAAATTTCAAATGTGAGATAGGGGTGTACTGATATCAAGGGAATTTCTGTACTAGGCAAGGGTTGACCTAGTTGTTGACATCTGTCACAATGACTAACAAAGTTTTTGCAATCTTTGTGGAGTGTCGGCCACCATAGTCCTGACTGTTGGATTTTCTTTGCAGTTGTGTTTGCTTGGAAATGTCCTCCTGCAGGTCCATAGTTTGCTTCATGCATAATTTGGTCTCGTTCATGTTCAAGTACACACCTTCTGAGGATGTTGTCTAATCCCATTTTGTATAAAAATCCATTAATGAAACTGTATGGTGCAGCTTTCATAGCTAAGATCTGCTTTTTCTTGGTGCTCATACCTTCTGGTGCATGTCCGTCTTCTAAGAACTGGGCTATTTCTTCTAGATCTGCTGGGATTGCTTCTATCCGAAATAAATAAGCATTACGTAAGTCGTCATCGAATCATGTTGGTTCTTCTCCTGTGTCGATTCGGGATAAATGGTCGGGACTGACATTTAACTTGCTTGGTCGGTCAACAACTTCAAACTCAAATTCTTGGAAAAGAAGTAGCCATCGGCAAATCCTTCCATGATGGAGTGGTTTATTGACTAGGTATTTCAAGGCCTGATGGTCGGTATAGAATATAAATGGATTAGCTAACAAATAATGTTGATACTTTTGGAGGGCAAAGACTATGCCTAGGGCTTCTCGTTTTATGGTCGAATAGTTTCTTTCAGACTTGTTTAATTTTATGCTGCAGTAAACTATGGGATAATCCATTCCATCATTTCCTGGTTGAGTTAGGATTGCTCCTATTGCTAGGCCTGATGCATCAATATTAACATGGAATTTGATCGACCAGTTTGGAAACTTTAGGATGGGGGCTTCGACTAGTTTTCTTTTTAATTTTTCGAATGGCATTCGTTTGTCTAGTTAAACTCTTGGTCTTCCCTTAATAGTTCTTCAAGAGGATAGGTCATATCTAAATAATATCTTATGAATTTCCTGTACTAGCCTGTGTGGCCAAGTAACACCCTAACTTGTTTGGGGTTTACCGGTGGTTTCAGGTCAAGGATAATTTTAATCTTTGCAAAGTCGACCTTAATACCTTCCTTACAGACAATGTGACCTAATAATATCCCTATGGGGATCACAAATATACATTTCTTGATGTTTAGGGAAAGTTGAATCTGTCGACATCTCTCCAACATAAGTCTCAGCCATTTGCAATGATCTTTTAGGGTGGAGTATATTGTCCAGTCACCAAAGTATATTGCCATGGTCTTATAGATGTATTCTTGAAATGTTTTAACCACAATTCGAGAAAACACTGCAGGTGCATTCTTTAATCCAAAAGGCATAACTTTGTAAGCAAAGGAACCAAATTCACACACAAAGGTTGTCTTCTTTTGGTCCTCCTTAGCTATTGGTACTTGGTTATAGCCTGAGAATCCATCTGTAAATGAGTAGAATTCATGTCATGCAACTTCATTCAAGATTTCATCTGCATAAGGGGTTGGAAATGGGTCTGTCAGTGTTACTTTGTTTAGTTCCCTGAATTCGACACAAATTTTTAGTCTGGTCGGGTCATGTTTCTTGGGTTGTACCACCATTGGACTTGCCCATTCTGATTGGTCGATAGGGTAGATGATGCCTGCTGCTAACATGTTATCAATTTCCTTTTTGACTATCTCCTTGTATTTGTGAGCTAGTTTATAAGACCTTTTCTTCACAGGTCAAACATTAGGTTTAGTATCAATTTACATTTCCCCCATTTCGTGGACTAAGCCTTTTAGGTCTTTGTAATCTCTAGCAAATACATCTTGGAATTCCCTTAGTAAGTTCACTATTTCTGTGGTCTGTTGTTTGCTCCAGTAGTCACCAATCTTTGCCATTTTTTGTCGGTCATCATTGGAGATGTCGAATTCTTTAGTTTTTACTTTAGCATCTAGCCACTCTGGGGCTTTGGCTTCATTGATCGGTCGACTTCCTTCTTTGAATTGTGAGAATGTGGAAGCGAAGTCGGCTGCAGTCATTCTATCGGTATCTGTTTTGTCTGTGGTTTCCACTTTCAAGATGGTGCAAATAGGTTTTGTTGTTTCAACATGGTTGGATTTCCATCTAAAGCTTTTTCCTTCTATGTTTTCCTTTTCTAATTGTAATCTTCTCGACTGTGGCTTTAGTTGTGTTTGTATTGTGTTGCATATCTTTGTCTGTCGGTGATCTTGCAAGGGTTTATTTTCGGTCGACTGGATAAATTCTTTAATTTGTTTTGTTGTTTCGACCAGATTTTCATTTTAAGGTATAAAGTTGAAGTCTTTAATAAAAATTTCCCTGAGTTCATGCCATAAGAAGGTTTCACCTCTAGCTTCTTCCATCTTATACCATTTGTTTGGTAAGTCGACTAGGGTTGATGGGAACAAGTGTGGCCATGCTCGTTCATCCTTGTATCCAAGTCTTCTCCACTCCTTTTCACGGGTTTTGATATGATCTTTTGGGTTCTGTCCTTGAGTGAATACAGGTATCTGAGCTTGTTGGGTTAACTTCTTTCCTCCAAACCTTTTGACAAAGTAAGTCGAAGCAGTTGTCCAGGTTTGTAGTATTGTCTGATGGGTATCCCACCATCTAGCTGCTTGCCCTGTGAAAGTTTCAACTAGGCTTTGAAGTCGGCCATGTTCACCAATATTTTTAGACACTTGCTCGACATGCATGACTGGTGATTCCCTTTCCTTATAACTTGGTAGTTGTGTAGTATTCAGGTTGGTCGGTTGTAAGGTAGGGTGTTCCCTCATTTTCTTTTCAAATATTTTTGGGACAATGGACACTATGAAGCACTGTTGGGAGGGATTTTCTGTACTTTCTGTATAGTCCAGCACCCTCTTACTTGTGTTTCATAGTTCTTGATCTCCCAATCATATAATTCGGTGTCTGAGTTATAACCAACTTAGTTTTGGTTACCTAAGTGAATTTCTCCATGGATGTTTGGTTCTGTGTAGTCTGCATTGTTGTGGATTTGGTAGAGTTGTCGGACATCGACTTCTTCATCAATAGGTTCAGTCCAAGGTTCCCCTTGAGATGGATGAATGGGTACAATGACCTTTTGACCATTTCCTTTTAATTTGATTCGTTCCTTGTCCAAGGATATGGATGCTTTCATCTTTCTACCCCAAGGTCGACCGACTAATGCTGGGAAGGAACTGGATCCTTCCTTCGAATCAATGATTTCAAAATCGACCTTGGTCGAGATTCCTTTTATAGTCGTGTCGACATTTTTCCAGACTCCGATGGGTTCAATTAGGCCTTGGTCAGCTAGTTTCAAGTATATGCCTGACTCATAAAGTCGAGGTCTACCCATTTGTTCCCAAGTGTCATGAGTCATGATGTTTACTTGTGAGTCGAAGTCGAGCACTACTTGTCAGACGTGGTAACCTTCGATTTCTAGGTCGACAAGTGGGTCGACATCACTTTTGTCTTTTTTATTTAAGCTACAGATGTTCTTTATTTGTTTTTCAGAGTTGGTACCTTTTATTTCATACAACAAATCAATGAACTGGAATACCGAATTGTCTGTTTGAACGAGCTGGATTAATTCATTTACTGTGTTAGGTCGACTGTTATGAACATTTCCTTGTCGTGCAATTTCTTGAAATACATGAGTTGCTTCTTTATATGTTTGTTTTTCCTTTAGTGGGTCAGGATAGACATTTTTCTCTTTTATTTTATTGATTCTGGGGTTATCAGCTCTTGTTTTTGTTCCTTGTTTCACAAGACAAGACATTAACATTTTTCTTGGTATTAATTTTTTCTAACATGGTAGGGAAATCCTCTCGTGAGTGATCCCCTACCCCACAGTGAGTACAGAATTTGAGATCAGTTATGTCCTTGTATGGACATTCTGTGTACCGATGACCCTCTTTATAACATGTGAAGCACTGGATGGGTCGACGCAGTCGGTTGTTGCGATTCCCAGGGAAACGACCTCTTCCTCCATAGCCTAGGCATCAGTTGTCATACCGACGCTCATATCATCGACCATCGTATCTTTGTCCATTCTGATCATTTGCTAGATTGTTTTGCTCGTTATGCTATGCTACTACATTCGTTTGGTAGACCGCCTGATAGTTCTATCGGTTCTTCAGGTTCAACTAACAGTCGGTCATGTTGTGACTTTTGGTCTCACAGATATCACACAAGGAAGCCTTGTCGTTCTTCATGTTGAATGGGTAGTCTATTGTCGAGTTATCTCCATGCTCCTGGCAAATGTCGCAAAAGGACTTGGTCTGTACGAATCGAACATTTTGTCGGCTATATTCTTGTCAACAGTTATCTTTCGAATGCCCAACTATCGAGCATTTGGTGCACCAGATCTCTTGATTCTTTGAGGCTTAACTCTTTTAGAGACTTTTGTACGTTCTCGAGTTGTTCTTCCAATTTATGTTCTGTGGGGTAAGCAGGTATGTCTTCGTCCATCTCCACCTCAAGAGATTTTGTTAGCGCATCTTCATAAGTTTTGAACGTCTCCAGATTGATGTGTCAGCGCACTTTCTAAGATAGCCCTGCAAGAAACCACTGGATTAGTAACTGTTCATCAATAACATAATCCAGCTGGCTAAGTAGGTCTTTTCAATGCTTATCGTAGTCACAGACGAATTCCCCTGGCTTTTGTGATGTGGTTTTAAGTTTTTTCGCAGCCAGGTGCTTAGCATCTATAGTTTTACAAAATGACATAAATTGTACCTTAATATCAACTTTTGTCGCTCTGGGTTATCTTTCCGAAAAGGTCATGTACCATGTCAATGCCCTTTTCCATAAGGCTCCTGCAAACTATGCCATTTGTCTATCTTCGTCTGTAACTTGGTTGTCCTCCCAAGTCGACTCACCGACGAACCAATGTCATCTGGGGTCCTCATCTCCCTCATAAAGAGGAATGTCAACTAATCTGTGACCCATGTCTGAATCACTGTCACTGCTCTCAGGAGGTGGCGGTGGTGGCAGTGGAGGTGGGGGTGGTGATGAGGGTGGTGGGGTTATTGGTGTATTCGTGTCTGCGAAACTCTGGTCGATGGAACTTTCATTCCCGACGGTTGTCGATTATTTATCGACTTGCAGTCGTTTGATGTCGACATCTGCTATCGATGGTCCACTGCAACTATTTGACCACAGTTTTGAATGGTCTGTTTCTTCTAAATTTGTATTTTTCAAGGGGGGCACTCCTTCATGTGTCGGTAAGAGCAAGTGGATACTTCGGTGGGAGGGTGCCGCTTGAAAGGTCACCCAATTCCCTTCCTCTGGTTGATGTATAATGAGGTGTCGTCCAGTATACGTGTCGTCGCCTAGTCGACTCCATATACTGAAGTCACCAGCTCATAGTCAGAGGTCTTCTTCGACAATAGTCTATATTCAAGTATGCGGATTCAATGGAGAGAGGGTTGTTCCTTCATTGGGAGCTCTTAATTAGAGAGCTTATGGCTGCTCTATCCACAATTCTTCCTCCTTATGGGATGCTTCTTGTTCCACGCCTTCTTCATGTCGGTCATGACCCGACTCTGGTGAATTCTCTCCTAGTCATTCTCCCTAGGGTTCCTTCCTCTGTGCAGCTCTAAGGCTCTTTCTCATCTTGCTTCCCTTCTCTGGTGTCTCTCTTCCCTTTCTATTTTCTGAATGTCCGACATACCTTCGTATGGTACTATTCTCTTGAGTTCCCTTTTAGTCGAATTCTCATTACTGGTGACTGGTATCTGTTTCTAGTCGACTAGGATCCACTATAATCTCTCTCGACATATGACCAGCTACCCCCCCATAGCCTACCCGACGCTTTTTAGAAATCCCAGATAATTCGGTCTATTTGCTTAGGAAGTATTCCCACTCCCTTTCTGCAATAAATTTTTCCCACCTCCTCTGCTTCTCCACCTAGTTAGAGTTCGATGGCAGTTCATGAAGTGATGGATGAGGTTCGACAATATGTCATGCTCCTTTCTCGATCAAGAATTTGAACAACAAGGTTAGTAGGGAACACAGAAATTGTTCGGTGAGATCTATGTAAAATTTATCCTTGAATGTTTCCATCAAAGTTCTATCTTTGATTGCTTGCTCCTCACAAAAGTCATTGGCAATTTTCTCAAACCACTCCGACAAGTTTGTTCTACCTCCGTGGATCAGTTTTTCCAGCAACTGTTGTTCTTTTAATCCTGTCCAGCTTTCTCATCCAGGAATTTCTTCAAAAGTTGGGGCACTGATTCGATAAACTTTTCATGCATCTCTGTGAAAAATATTTATTTTGCTTGTGTGACTGTTAATCTGTTCCTTCACGCGTAATTCTGCAAATAGTTTACAACTTTACGTTCCCACCAGTCCTTAATCTCCTGCTCTGGTATCATCTATTTGCATACATTCCAGTCGTGTACTACCGGTAACGAAACCAATGTCATAATCTCACAGATGACATAAGGTTACCAATAATACACACTAAAACATATATAAATATAAAACAGAGACAAGAGATAAGACAGATAGGTGAATAAACAGATTCTATTATACAAATGAGTCCATACAACACAGAGAACTGAACTGCGTTCTCATTCTAGCTCAACAACCTAATATATATGATTACATAATGGTTACAAAATAACTACCTATCGGTTTGGTGAACTGACACGACCTTAGGTGGCCGACATATTCTCTTAGTTTAGTCGGCCAACCAACTTAGTCGGCTGATCGACAAAGTCGACCCATCGACTTAGTTGGTTGATTGACTAAGTCAGTCCATCGACTTATTCGACTGATTGACTAAGTCGGCTCTTGTTCAAGTCGACTTATCAACTTGCTCCTTCTATAGCACCTCAGGGATAATTTCATACAAGATCCCAGACTGAGCATATATTAGGTCTAACTATTGAGCCTTGAGGATTGCCTCTTCTTCTATGGTGACCCCGAAGTGGATACATCCTTAGAAATATAAGGCAATAGAGATTTCAAGAACCACTCCAACAAAAACTCGGGAGCTATAGTGGCTTTAATGAGCCTCTTTCATCTTTGCCACTCCTGAATGTGGTCAGATATGTGTGTGGCCTTGTTCTATCGAAAAGTTGACAACAAGTCTGTACCGCCATCATACCAGCCAAGAAGCTGAAAGTGATTAAGGAACACAGATGCTAAATCCAGCAAGCTATAAAATGCAATGGAAGGAAGTTCTATGTACCATTTAGCTGCCACATGAGTCAATGTTCTCTGGAAAATCCTCAACCGAACAGAGTCATCGTTCAACGAGTTAGAAGAGCACCAAACGTGGAATGCAGTAATGTTAGCAACTGGGTCCTCACCATCTTTACCTTCAAACTTAGGAATGTCTGAGGGCAATTTGAGGGGTACATGTGGCCATGCCAGATTATTCTGCACGAGGTCATTCATTAGCTTTGGCAAATCTAGCAAGTTTAACATTGACAAGAAAGGAATTATGGAACTGACCGAGGTTTGATAATAAGGAGTTTGGGTTGTGGAAGGACCTGCCCCATGGATCCCAAAAGAAAATGTGGGGTTGCCCCTAACCACTGGTTGTGATGTGGTTGCATTATTCTGGAAAGGGTTCCACTCGAAAGCCAATGGATTACTGGTTTGTGGTGTATGATATGTGGTTTGACCTACTCCAGCCAAAACTGTAGTTTGAAACACAAGATCAAGGATCCCTCCACTAAACAATGAAAAGGTAGAGCTCATGAAAGGGGCGACTGAAACATGACTAGGTGTCTGAAAATTATGAACTGTAAAGGCATTGGTGTTTCTAGATGGCATACCCACGTAAGCAAGTGATGGGCCTACATAAGGTGTAGATGAAGGAATATGTCCTCCATTCCATAGAAAACCTTGGACAAACGAAGTGGATCTAATTGGACCACTTTGAGCACTTTGCATGAAAGAAGGAGAAGCAAAATATGCACTCGGAATCCCAGTGACTGCCCCACTAGAGTGACCTACCACATTAGAGAGTGCTGAGGGACTTACCACTCAAGCACTTGGTGCAAGAGGTGCAGTAGACACACTAAGTCTTGGGGCACTAACTGTGGGGGGTGAGACTCCACCCACCAAAATGGATGAGGTAGGGGTGGACATACCCTCTCCTGCACTAGACATTCTTGGTCTCAAAGAAACATCATAAACAGGTTAACTAAAAGGGAGGACCTGGACTATCACATGATCATTCAGATTAGTTAGAGGTGAATTAAAGTTTCTTGGAAACTTGTCATCCTGCAAGTCTTCTATCTCCACTATTGGGGTTTCTTCCTAATTAATCCTAAGTTCTAGTTCACCTAGAACTTCACTAACACCGGTCGGTTCGAAATAATTGTCTGTGTCTAGTCTTCGACTTTGAGGTGGCAGTGGAGGTTCCACTATAACAAATGGAGGAAGTTTTTGCGACCTTTTTGGACCTACAAAGAGGTTGGTCCTCCACAACTGTAGATCTAAATCACACACCTAAACATCAACTAAACACAAACAAACCAAACAACACAAAATAAAAATCTCCTAAGTAACATAGACACACCAGATAAAAGATACACCTTCCAAAGGAAAGCCTTGGATGATTAGGGCTCAAGTCCAACCAGTGAAGATCGAAGGATGGTTACTTGGAATCTCATGAAGATTTCTCTAGGTGAAAGCGTTGGAATCACCCAACCGCCCTCCCAAATTGTCTACCAAGGTTACCTTCCAAGTCCATCCTAGGAGTACTAGAAATAGCCTTCCAATACCACCTGTGTAAGATCCTAGTGTCTAGAGACTAAGGCTACCAAATCTACAATTAGAGTCCAGCGAAACAATCACTGGCCTGATCGATATGCATGGGAAGGGTAGCTAAGCCCGAAAACCTATCAATATCAGCACCTCACGGGGACCAAGAAGTGGTATTGATAACATCCTCGTACGCACAACAATCCTAGTAAATTATCAAACAAGGAAGTGGAGGTTTATCTCCTCAACCAAGCTCTCACGCGGCCTCGTGCTTAACTTCTATGTGAGAGGAGATTTTCAGATTATCCTTGGTAGAAGTGGATTTACCTAAAGATAAGTCACTGTGTCTGAAATCAAAGTGCTTTTGGATAGTTTAAATCTCCTAGTCCAAAAACCTAGCCTAAGCTAGTTGATGTACAAACCTATAAAAAGAAACTTACTAAAATATTTTAATTAAATGTTATTTTTAATGGTTGTATTACTCAAGGGTAGTGGAGTGATATTGAATGATGTTATAGACTCAACAAAGTGAAAGCAAATGATGTCTAAAATTTCAAAAGGAATGCAACTAACAATGCATTTTTTTTCCTTTTTTTCTTTATAAATGAAACTAATGAAAAAAAATTAACAATTTGAGAGACTACAAGACTTAAATATTTTTTATTTTCTGAAAAATAATGAGAAAAACAACTAATGCAAACTAATGCAAAATAAAAACTACCTTTTGTTTTTCTTTTTTCAAAAAATTCAAAAACTATATGCAACTAAATGCACTTTAAGCATGTTAAACAATCTAATCATATAAAAATGTAAATGATAGCAGTCAGATCCTACAATAACAATCTTCATCCAATCAAGCAGAGATGACTCAAACCCTAGCTTTGGACATAACTATTGACTTAGAAAAAAAAAGACCAATAAATCCAAAAACATGGCAAAAATGACTCACCTAGACTACCATAAAAGCAATCCAAGGTATATCAGTGTCCTAAGAGGACTGATAGACACCAGTAACCCAAAAATATACGAGCATTCAAACCCATCAACCAAGCAGGAAGAACCCAACACATTCACAAAAATGAGTCAGACCTAACTTACTCAAACACACCTAACTTAACAAGCAAAAGTGAGATGCATACACCCAAAGCAACAATACAATGCTAAATAAGAACCCTAAAAGGCACATGAGGAATCATAAAGAAAAGGACAAGCAAACCCCCGACAGTCTGACCTATACCTACAGGAACTCACGATTGTCACCAAGACAACCCACGAACCATTCGTGACTATTACTGAAGCAACCCACGAATACAATAGTGCACTTGCAACTGCATGTATTAGCAGCCCGTGAATACAGCCAAACATTTCAAAAATAAAAATAAATGACCAAAGGATTCTGAGCATTAAACACTAAAAACTAAAGGTAAACAACAAGCAAAATACCTACAGGATCAGATAGAGAAAAACTGGAAAGAAAGCCAAAGGAATGGACCCAAAACAGGTTGGACTCCCAGTGGAGTCGCCAATTCTGTCGTTTAGGGAAAATTATTGTCTTATGACCTAAGTTCTGGGGTCACCAACATACTAATTAAACTTGCAAACATTCAGCTATTTGAGAATTTGACAGAGAAATAATTAAGAACGTAAGTGTACCTTGTTTATGAAGGTTGGTCCTAGCTTTCTTCTACACTCCAAATGCTCCAACGACTTCTAGGGATCTTCACACCTGCAAAGAGATAGACCTTCCTGCAATATCTTAGATGTTAAATAACAGATTAATGAAATACCATGCTTCTAATGAAATAACACGACAATTTATAAATCATAACCCATAAGAATACAAGTGCAAGTGATGAAATATTACAACCAAGTGATGAAATATTACAACCAATATCTAATACAAGTCCTCCTCTTATAGCCAAGGAACTGAGTTTTGCTGCTCCAATATCTCTAAAGGAAATCCACCAACATAACTTTTCTCTATCATTCATGTCCTTTAGCCTTAACCCCTACCCTCTACTTATACTTGAGGAAAGAGAGGAGTTACGAAGGTTGAGATGGTTGGGTAAGTTGGGAACATTGTGATTACGATCCCAACTGTCCTTAACTAGACTTTTTTTTAATTTTAATTTTTGGATTAGGGAACTCACGACTACTGATACTAGCAAGTCGTGAGTCACTCACACTTTTATAAGGGAAGCCCACGAATGTAAAGTGTGATCATGTATTCGCGGGTTGTATACATGGCTACCCACGAATAGAATGCAGGTTTCAATGTCAATAGTCACAAATGAACCTAAATCACCTTATAAAAATTTGGCAAGACTAGCAAAATGAGGATGTATGAAGGAACATGCACATCTATAGGGTTTTGGCCACTTCCATCCATTTTGTCCTTTTGTGTACCGACACATTGAGTGTCAGTACTCAGACGAAGAAGTTCCATTTCACTTGGATAACATATAGGTCTGTAAATTATTTCTAAAACTACTCCTTGGCCACAAAGAAGGTCTCCAAACTTGAATCTAAACCATATATTCATTGGAAGGGACAAATGTTGGCCTTATACATAATGCTTCCAAGGTTAAATGTTCCACACAAAAAATGAGATGTCATCCTCCAACAACAAACAAGTGTACAAAGGTGAATCAACCCTTTATAGGGTTGTTGTTCATACCCAAAATTATTATTCAAGGGTTGTCTTAATTGCCCAAAATTAAAATATGCATGTCTATTGCTCAAAAGCGCCCTTTGGTGCATAGTTTTAACCCCAAATTTTACCCAGATTTCCTTTTTAGGTCTAGCCACACCTTGTTTTATGATGACAAGTGCTCAAAATTAATAAGACTGCTGCTCATCAACATATTTTACCAAATACTTGCACAATAATGAAAATTCACCACTATTAAGGGTTTAATCATGCCTAGGTTTGCTTGATTTAATGCAAATTCCAGTTTTGACTGTTGGAGAAAAATATATGGCAACAACAATTATGAACAACTTGCACACATATCACCACCCATACCTGTCATGTTGTACATCAATTCTCCGATATTCCAACTTTCTCTTTAACTCCGATAATTTATTATGATTGCTGATACAGAGGAAAAATAAAAATTGAGAATTGTTCCCCATGAATCCAAGTAACATGTACACTTTATGGATGCTATAAGGAATGCTTCGACAATGATCTAGTAATATTTCATCAAGGACAACCCTCCATGCATCGTCATGTTGCTTCAATTTATATGCTTCAGTTGCTACTTCTACCATAATTTCCTCTTTATCCTTGTTGCATGTCATGTTTGGAACCTAATGTGTTTAACCCTTAACATTACCTTTTGCTGTGAATTTCAACAAACTTGTATATATCATAGGGTATCATTTCGATAAGATGAAGAATCACCATAAATAACACTTTTGCCATTTCTCAAAGTGTAAGCAATGCTCAAAAGTATTTTCTTCTTGAAAGAGCCATTATGAACCCTGTCTCGTTTATTACCAAAGCCAACTTAATTTGAATTCTGAGAAGATCCACAAGATAACAACTTCATCTACCCAAATTCAGAGATCATTTATTTCAAACAACTTTATGTCTTCTCTATATTTATGTATGTCCATATTTAGAGCCACATAAATACTGTGCTTGGGGTTGTCTTTTGGGATTCCAAAATTCAAAGTTCTTCAACTTTCATTCGCATATGATCACCTTGTTTTTATATGTTGTCACTATCAAATTTAATCTGAGATATGCTTGATCTTCTACCGTTTCTATCAGGGAGGTGGTATTGCTTGAGTTTTGCTACTTAGATACGCAAATTTCATAGTACCTTCTTCTTCGATTTGATTGGTGTTTTTATAGTTAGGCCTTTGACTGGATCTAATTTAATCCCCTTAGAAAATGTGTTAGACATTGTCCTTAAAGCTTCTCTAAAGTTAGATCAAATAGTCTTGGAACAATTATGTCCAATAATGTCTTTTAGGTCTATAGTTGATTTGTCACAAGATTATTCTCAACAATCAACAAATTGCCATTTCGCACATCCTTCTCTGACTTCATGATCATCTGCATCTGCTAAAGGTGGGGTATTCATTTACAGCTTGGTTGTGAAATTCAAGGGGATATCATTAGTGCTTAACTTGCTTTGCAAAGTAGTTTGGTCTTCTTCACTTTTAGAGTTATTGTATATGCTTGTCAACTATGGATTCAAAAGGAAATAATATTTTTTCTGTAGATTTACAAATCTTCGACTAAGATTGCCTTCACCAAGAGTAGCACGAACTTTCATTTCAAATTTTCTCTTGAAGTCTCTCACATAAGCATGGATAATCCCTTTGTAAGTAGTGTAGCGTTTGGAGATCATATATGTGACTATGAATTCAGGGACGTAAGAATATTTGACTAACTACTGAAATCCTTAACTGTCTTCTTTAAATAACATCTCTTGTCAAAGGGCCAAGATGCCTCTCACTTTTCATATTATGTACCGATTGCTTAAACATAATAGAATCAAATGTTTTCCTTAATTCATAATCTGTAACTCCAAGAGTTGTTAGCAATTGTATTGTATTGTCATCTATAGTAAGAGATAGTATTGAAAGACTTGTTCCTTCAATCCTCACAAAATCTGTGATTTAATTCAAAACGGAACCTAGAAAACATTTCATACAACACTTTCATTGTCCATAGTTGCCACCTCAAATTTGCCAAATATCTGGGAGATAATCTTTAGGTATGCTAATAGAGATGTTGTAAGAGTATCATTCTAAAATTGGTATCTTGATGCAAATTGTTGTTCTCTGAAGTAGAAGTTTTATTTTGGATAAAAAGTGGAAGAGACTTCAACATAACTGTTGACCATCGTGAAAATAATGATGGAAAAATTTTAGTTCTTATGCCTTCTTTTAGTAGGCCCTTTATTTCTTGTATAATAAGTTGAATATCCACAATATTCTTGATGAGGTATTTTGATAGTATAATGACATCGTGATACTTACCCTTCTCTGTATAGGCTTGAACAACATCACAAATACAATTAGTCATGTGAGAAAGGGTCATATTTGACGTGGCAACCTCTTGTACAAGGATCACCATATTTGGATGTGGCTGAAAAGAACAATCCAAAGCAACGTGTGATGCTCCTTTCCCCATAAGTCTTATGAGGAAATAGTGCTTCCTAGCTGACAAAGTATCAAATAAATATTACCAATGAGATGGGAACTGACCTTGCATACAATATCAAAGGTAGCATCTGCTTTTACAAATTCATTCTTTAAATCACCATCATGTGTGCCAAGAACTTCAAAAACAGTTGTTTGTCATCTTCTAGATTTGAAGTGATCAGCTAGTTGTGTTGTGTTTTTGTTTGCACTGCAAATCAGCTAGTTGAGTTGTGTTTGTGTTTGCATTGCAACCTCCAACAAAAACCATCCCATCAACATGAGATTCTAGCCTCTTCCATCTGCTAGAAATTATGTATCTTCTTTGATGACTGCCCTAGAGGATCACATCCTCCTTGAGTACCACCTTCTCATGAAACTTAGGCTTCCCAATGATCTTCAATGGAAATATGGTGTCTACAATATCCCTAGAAAAATGATGATGGCCAGCATACTTAAAATGAGCAAAGCATTTTAGGTGGTAACATGGCCTAGGTGAGGTCACTAGTTTACTACAAAACATGTTCTATGGAATTTGAAGGACACGATGTATTTTGGTTTAAGGTATGTTTTTAATGGAGAGTTGGCACTGCATGCGTTTACATATTCTAATTTGGCAGGGAGTGTCAGTGACAAGAGAATCACTTCAGGGTGTTGTTTCAATTTGGATCTAAGTAGGGTTTCCTAGTTCAGAAAGAAGCAGGCTTCAATGGCACTTAGTTTAAAGGGAAAAGTATATGGTATCCAACTCTTGAAACCATCTCACTTCACAAGTTAATCAGAGTTGACATATCAGAGTTTGGACACTATTGTGATTCACTGTAACAATCAGAGTTGTAACAAATTCTATGAGAATCTAGCATTTCATGATCAGTCCAAGCATATTGAGATCGGGTACCACAGTACCACTTCATCAGAGACAACTTTCATAAGGGAGTAGTACTTGTTGTTCAATGCATCCCTATAGATCAACAAGATGCAGATATCTTGACCAAGCCCTTGACAAAGGGTAAGTTCAAGATGTTCCAAGGAAAGGCTAGGTGTGGTGTAGAACACTTTCCTCACTAAAAATGAGTGTTCATCTGCCTGTGTAGTTTGGAGAGTGTTCCAACTATAACACTCTTCCTTCGACAAAGCAGCGTATAGCAAATTTCCATACAATAGTGCAATGCCCTCCTTCAGTGATCCGTACAACAATGTTGAGGGCACACTAGTATTTATGAAGGAGAAAATATATGGGGTACATGCATGCCAAAAGCATGCATGAGCCTTATTTAGTCCATTTCAAGTTTTAGGTGCATTTCTATATTCAACAGTTCAACATTAACTCTATTATATGCTTATTTAGTTTTGCATGCACAAGTTGGAGAGCACAAATCTCTAGGATGGTGCACTGTATCTCTGGCTCAATTATCCATATAAGCTAGGTGCACCAGGGTTAGATTTCACACTGAAAGGAATTAATATGCATGTGTCTAGATTCATTGTACCTCTCTTCCTCCTAGCCTATAAAGTAGAAGCAAGGTGCACCATTTTGTGTTTTGAGAGTTTGAGTTTTGAGTTGTAGATTAAACTTTATGTTTTCAGAATTAATAGAAAATTAATGATGTTGTTTTGAATGTTTAGATTTGTGCGCTCA
>LPNX010262499.1:135110-250746 GCA_001517045.1 Pseudotsuga menziesii
CTCTCTCTCGCTCTCTCTCGCGCTCTCTCTCTCTCTCTCTCTCTTGCTCCCTCTCTCTCCCTCTCTCTCTCTCTCTCGCTCTCTCTCGCGCTCTCTCTCTCTCTCTCTCTCTTGCTCCCTCTCTCTCCCTCTCTCTCTCTCTCTCTCTCTCTCTCTCTCTCTCTCTCTCTCTCTCATGGAATGACTACTACTATTCATTTATGCATATGAGACTCACCATGTTACAAACAAAAGGGATATCGATGTCATGCCTACTGTAAAGGTATGACATCGATTCACATATCATATTGTATACCTTTTCATCACAATAGAATCGATTCACATATCATAGGTATAAGAAAGTTTTGTAGATTCCAACATGCTTATATTGAACATATGGCATTGATACTAACACCAAGAGGAAGAGCTTATTACAATAGGTATACTTATCACACTAGTTTAAGCAGTGAATCTTTACACTATGTCATTAGTTTTTATACGGTATTGTATATACATAATCAATACAATGATCATAACATTAGTAATATTAGACGTGTACACTATTATAGCTCATGCATGTTGACTTGTACTATGAATATGAATACGTGCTTAGTCATTAGCTTATACCTATTAAATAGTCTGAAGCTTCATGGAATCGTAATAAGATGAAGAGTTTGAGCTATCTCCAAACTTGTAAGCTAATTCGATAATGTTATCATTAGTTGATACTAGAGTAATAGAGTGATACGATTTATTCTGATCAGTTATAGTTATGTGTATTTCCATAACTAGTGATAAAGGGGTAAAAGTAGCAATAAAACCATATTGTTTCTAGATCTGCAGTTTTGGGCATGAATATGGGTGAAACCAATAGTAAGATGGCCTATCCCCTTCATCCTTGGGAATAATGAAAACATTGCAAGGCACCAATGGAATACCCCTCTAACCATACTTATACCACAACTATAATTGAAAAATTTACTCTAACCATTGAAATTAGGTCTTAATGGGGAACCAACAAGGATCATAATAAACATGGGAAGCATGAAGAATGTGTCTAACAATAATATGTTGTGTAGAAAAATAGAGATCATTATAATGCCAAATGTGCAACTTGATCTGAAGCACTTGATGATTCCAATCCCACATGACTACATGTAATTTATTCTACCTTATCCCCATAGTTTCTTTTGCATCAATCAATATATTAGGTCACAAAATCGTTATCTATATTTGTTTTTGCCTGCTTGTATTATAGATTTGAGGCATTCAACTCCTGACTTGTTATGAAATGGTTAATAATAACTTTCTTGATGATTCTCTTTTCTGTGTAAGTGTTGAGCAAGGCTTAGTTAATGGAGACTTTGATTGCTTGGACACATTTTTCACTAACAATTGGTTGGTTAGGTTGGATGAAAATTGGTTCATTTAAACAAAGGGTCTATCCTTTGTTGACTTAGATACAAGTCACAAGAGGCATCCTTATTTGGTTCTATGCTCCTTCATGCAAACTACTTCCTTAGGTCTCTCAAGTTAGAAACAATATTGGGATTTTTATTATTTTCTTCGAATTACAACTAATGCAATCTTGGTGTTAATATTGCCCCTTTTGGAAATTCTTAAAGGGTTCTAGCTCAATGGAAGAGTGCCTACTTTACAAGAATGAGGTTGAAGGTTTGATTCCTTCATGCCCTAATGATATTTTGCTATTGACATTTTTATAAAATACATTTTACTATGAATTATTATGGCTATAGTGGGGATTTCAATTCGTTTTTATATGTTGCTATGAGGTGGGTTCTAAACTAACCTCATATGTCACTACGAGGGGGGTTCAAAACTACCTTGTATATTACAGTGAGGGGGGTTCAAAAACCCCCTATAAGTTTATATGAGGGGGGTTCATAACCATCCCCAAAGGTTTGTAAAGCATTTTAGGTGGGGGGGGCAAACTACCTCCGTAGGTACCTACAAGGGGGGTTTATAACTGCCCCCAAAGCTTTGTAATAAAGACTTTTTTGGGGGGGGTTGAACCACGCCCAAAGTTTTGTAATAAATACTTTTGGGGGGGGGGGGGGGGGGTGAACCACCCCAAAAGTCACTTTTAGCATTGGTTTTGATCTCTTCCATAACTGCCCTTAAAAGTCCAAACTTTTAGCATTGGTGCTATTGGGGGGGTTATGTTAAGACCTCCCACAAATGTTTGTAAGATGGAATTTTAGGGGTGGTTTAGAACCGCCCTTGTAGGAACCTATGGGGGGCTTAAACAACCCCTATAGGTACCTACGTGGGGGGTTTTAAATTGCCCCCATAGGTACCTATGAGGGGGGTTTGTAGCCGCCCCCAAATATTTATGAAAAGGATTTTTGGGGGGCATTGAAACCACCCCCATAGTGTTTATGAGAGGGGTTTAGAACCGCCCTTAAAAGTCTCTTTTGGGGAGATTTTAGAATCTCTCCCAAGAGTAACTTTTAGGAGTGGTTTTGATCTCTTCCAAAACCGCCCCTAAAAGTCAAAACTTTTAACGTCGGTGCTATTAGGGGTAGTTTTGTAAAGATCACCAACAAAAGTGACTTTTGGAGACAGAAGACAACCCCCCTTAAAAGTAAAATTTTTTGCAGTGCAAACAAAGACTTATGGGAAAAGGTAGCTGAGTTGATAATGGATGAATGGGACAGATTTGAAGTTATACAAGAGGATCTTGAGACATGTAATACCATCAAGAATGAAACAAAGAGAGTATAAATAGAAATACGGAAGATGCCAAAGTTGGTCGAGCACGTAATATATTACTTAAATAGTAGGAGTAAGAGTCAGTTGGAACAAATGCATATATCATGCAGGACTACTAAAAAGAGCAAAGATTGGCTTATAGATGTTTAATAATGATATAAGCAATTCCAGGACCAAGTTTGAAAAAAAAATCAAGCTAGGACTACCTCATCCATGGGATGGAAATGGGGAAGTGCTTGCTAAAGAAGAATTTAAAGAAAGGCCAACTCAAAAGAGGAATGTAACACCTTCCACCAAGCCGTTAGAATGTGTAATTTCAGTAGAACATGTAATTGAAAAGCTCAAGCCACAGTTCCAAATGCGGATGGCCTTGAAGAGGTTATTTAGGGATCTGGATCCAGTTTCTTATACTAACATTATAGATGCAGAACTTTCATTGGATGCTCTGAAAGCTCATAGAATTCCAATAACGAAATACCGGCATACAGTGATAAGGTACTCTAAATTAGTTGCACCTCAATTTCCACAATTTCTAGGGCAAGCCTCAAGTACAACATGTGTTATATCGGGGAGTCAACAATATCAAATAGTGTCAACATAGTTCATGAGTTATCCACCACCTGTATTTTTCTAGCCACCAGCAGGGAAAATGAATAAACCTCTGGTACCACAAACACATCCAATGAAGACTCATGTAACTCAACAAATTGATCCAACTCAAATATTTATGAGGGGACATGTGTATCCAACCAAAGGCAAAAAGAAAATTATAGATAAGAAAACAAATTGAAAAGTGTGCGAAGGAGTCAGTAAAAAAGTTAAATGTAAAAAGTCAATTTTAGTAAAAGAGTCATAAGGTGAAAGTTTGTTACAAGTCACTTTAGACTCAACCATATTCAGTTAGATTTTGAAGGCTATATATTGTATTACAATCCTTGACCTCAAGGCTGGAAATTTTAGATTCAGAAGTCTTATGTCTTTATTGTTGAGTCGGATAAATACTTTTTCCCTATAATTTTTTTCTTAGAGATTAAGGATACAAAGTCACATAGAGAGTTCTTCCTCTATTTTTGTCCATTATAATATTGTACCATTGTGTATGAGAGGTTTGATCATGAGAAGATCAATAAAAGTTGCAACAATGTATTTGCTTCCAATTTAGTATTTGTGATGCTTTATTGTGATTAAACGTTGACTGTTATGTCATAGATTCAAATTCTTGTTTGCTTTTGTCGTAGTCTTTCAATATTTTATTTTGATACACTAGAGTATCGAGTTCTTCCACCAATGTTGTAACCATGAATGTCTCATTTCTCAAAAATTCACAAAAATCCTTATGTAATGCCTTTCTTTTTTGTAAATAATTACTGAATTATGTCTTTTACAGCTCAATACATTCATATTTTGTCTCGATTTAGGAAATTCGCCTGTCGGTGCTTCTTAAATTCACAATTTCACTTCCTCTTTTAAATATACCTTCATTTTCTTATTGTTTTGTTGTACTTTCTGGAATTCCTCTACAATTAACCTTTACATCTAAAAAAAACTATTCATAAACCAGTTAATTACCCAAAGGACTCAAAGAATGATTCAAACTCAAGTAAATTTCAAGATATAGCTATGTTGGTGTTTCCTGCCTTCGGCCCAAGTTCAAACCCTTGGTCGTCCGTCAACAAATCCCAATATATTGTCCCGACAGAGAAGGGCTCAGTCGGAAGCACCTACGATGCAAATGCAATCTCACCCGAGGTATCTCTATGGGTAACTACTAAAACTAGGTTTATGTAGTTGGGTGGGGATTTATTCTCTCAAGACACCTTACCAATTCAATCGACTGAAGCTAGGGGGTGTATTTCCTATTCTTAGTACATTCATTCAAGATGTTAGTCTACTTGTCCATCAAGAGAGATTACAACACTAATGTAAAGCTTTAGCACATATTCTATCTATCAAAAGTGCGACATATGCATCTTAGAACTCATTCATAAACAAATGCTAGTCAATCTATTCAAATATACTTATTCACATCATACTTTCATTCAACATAAACATATTCATCAAATACACATGGAGATAAATTTAATGTGGAAACCCATATGGGAAAAACCACAAAGGTGCTCTTCATCTGGCATGAGAAATATATTGCACCTTTCGTCTGTGCACTCAACTGGTAGATTATTTTCTAAGTCTTCTCTACAGTCTATATAGATTTCTCTCTAGTATGAGATCTCTGAAGTTCCCTCTCCTTCACTCTATTGTCAATCCGCACATTGCCGATATTGACTCTCTTCTCTACAAGTCTACAACTTTTCAACTCTTCTAAGGCAAAAACCACCAGAGACCTAGAGACCAACCCGCACATAGCTTGGGTTCTCCCTTTTATAGGCTCTAACATGTCATAATCAACTGACTCTATTATGTTAGCCGACATGCAATCATTCATATTCTTGTGCATTTAGTTATAATAACATTAGGCACTATCAGCCCAAAAAAACAAAGATGCTTTATTCCCAAAGCATGAATTATTCTAACTCACTTCGTACCCATAATCATCGAGCTGTACTTTTCAAGTGTTGTATTATTCTTTTGTCATGGTTCCTTCCATTGTGGTTGTTCTCTTAGGTCAAAGTTGTTCTCTTCGTCGTGTTTGTTCTCTTCTGTTGCAGACTCTTCTCCCATGGTTGCTTCTGTCGTAGATATTATTCCTCCTTCACAGATTCCTCTGTCATGCAATCGAACTCTTCATGTTCCCGAGCAAAATTCTCACCAAATCCTACATATATTTTCCTAGGGCCAACAGGCCCCCAACACTCACCTGTGGTTCGTCCTGAACCACACATGTCTGAGACCGTTGTTGTGATGACCTTACTTTCAAAATCCTAGATTATTTTCACTATCTGCATGGTCTCATCTAGTACTTATGCTTTCGTCTTCTTCAAATTCTCCACAAGGTCGAAACTTATGTGTTCTGACATGATAAGTCTTGCTGACTCTACTGCTTGTTGCACTTTCTAGTGTACATGTTAAATAATACCTGTAACCCTTTCTGTCTCTCCCTGTAATTCTGTGACCCTATCAATCTGCTTTTGCTGCTGTGTTCGTAGTGTTGCGACTTGTAGCCTTAGCCATCTTCTTTGCTAAGGGAAACTTCTTCATTTCATTCTTCATCTAGGTCACCTTTGTCTCCACAATGCACAATTTCTCTATGGCTTTCTCTAATTCTTCATCGTCAATCAATGTTTCTCATGTTTGAGAAACTTGCTCGATTGCCTTGGCACACAGTTCCTCCACCTCTTTGATATTCTTCACAGCGTCTGTTGTTGTTTTCCTTCTTTATGTTTGAAAGGTTACTTCTTCAGAACGTTAGGACCAAATTGAGAAAATTTTGTCAACATCACCAAATATATCTTGAGCTTCTTGTAAAGTTCATTGACATCACCAAATATATGGTGTGCTTCTTTTAAAGCTAAAGGTGTCGTCATAAGCTCTCGTCATTATTTACCATTACCTAAAGTCCTTTTCGGAATGGTTGATTTTACCAATGGATACTTTTCATTTTCACGATTCTGTTGTTTGGTGCATCAGGTGGTTTTGGCAGAATATCGTTTGGTATCCGAATTTCAACTGCTGCTTCTTCTCCTTCATGCAGTGGTGTTGTTGGTGCTTTCTTCTTGTGGTTACCAGATCACTTCCCCATTAACGATCCTGTTGGGTATAGTATGAACCTCACTAGAGGAATTATTGGTGACTGTGTCATTTCCCTAGCAGCCCTGAATTCCGGTGGAACATATCCGGTAGTGTCTTCCATAATGAGTGTCGGTGATGCGGTCGCGACACTGGATTCTGCAATTGTGCTTGTACTAGAAATAGAGATAACCATACTCTATGAAAAACTCACTTAGGCTCTTGCAGTTGTAGACATCACTCGAATACTCTCACACGGGTATGGCAGAATGAACTAAAGCTTAGGAGCGAAGGTGATAACATTGACATGTTCAATTAATCAGTCCTTCACATGCGTGGATAATGAATTGAAAGGTGGCAGCGATATCTATCACATGGGTTAATCATCTGAATCATCATACGAAAAATGCTAACAAATTGTCATTCGCCTGTCACATCGGTGGTAGTTATTATGCAATAATGACAAAGTGACCAAAAAGCACGCTGTCAAAATCGCTCACACATTTGAATTAATTATTGCCAGTTGTCCTTTCTGTGACACAAGTTCAACTTGCAACAACTCTTCTTTTTTTGTGACTTGTATTCAACATTTTACTTATTTCTTTGATTGAGACAAATGGGTTGTTTTCTCCACCCTTTTTCATCTACGACAGACAGATTGTCTATGGCGCCTTTTCCTTCCTCTTGCGACAGACTAGTAGCCTGCGATCAAACCAAAAAAAAATTACTCAGAGAGTTTTTTCTTTCTCTTTTATTTTCACCTCTTTTTTTTTCAATTGACCAAGTTGTGGCTATCCTAGTATGTATTTAGTTGACTTTCATTCACCAATCCTTTGATGTGTGTGCCATCTATCTTTTGTAGTTGCACTACGCCTCCGTTAGTGATATGAATTACAATATACAGTCCTAGCCAATGTATTTTCAACTTTCTCTGATGCTTTAAAAATTTGCTATCATACAGAAGGACAAGTCCTCCGACTTGAAATTGCTTATTCTTGATGTGGCGATCATGCCATACTTTATGTCATTCCTTCTCAACATTTTGAGGGTAACCTACAACAAAACATTCTTCTTCCAACTGTATCAGCTACTACAATCTTTCCTCAACAACACCAACATATGACATCTCTGTAATCGCAACAATACTTAGGTTGGGCTCAATATATTCCATTGGCATCACGACCTCTTATCTATATACCAGGTGAAATGGGGTTCGGTGTGTCAACTTCTTACAAGTCATTCATTATTCCCACATAACTACAGGGATTTTCTAGTGCCAACTGCCTCTTTGAACATTGCAAATCTTTGTCAATGCATTCTCCAGGATCTTGTTGAATGCTTCGACAACACCATTTGCCTGAGGGTAATATGGCATTGTCTTTTTATGCTAGATATGGAATTATTCAAATAATTCTTTAATCAACTGATCAACAAAATGCGTACCTTGGTCACTTATCAAAATCTTTGGGCATCTGAATCAAGTCACAACATTATCGAACAGGAACTTGGAAAAAGTCGCAGTAATACAATCCTTCACTAGTGTTGTTTCATCCAATCTGGTCAAGTAATCGGTTGCAATAATAATATATCTTACACCTGTTCTTTTCCTTATTGGATTAATCGGTCACACAAAATCAACAACCCATTTTTCAAATTCTTGCAACGTTATTTGAGGAACTAGTGGCATTTCATCTCTTCACGATGGCTTTTCGGTTCTTTGACAAACATCATAGTTGCGATAGTATTCTCGAGCATCTACATGCATGGTGGGCCACCATAATCCTGCGTGCAATATCTTTCACATTGTTGCTTTCTCAGCATAATGGCCTCCCGCAACACCAGCATGTGCTTCATTCAATATAATTGGTCACTTGTGTTCCAAGACACAACAACGAAAAATCTCATCAAGACCCATTTTATATAATTGTCTAGCGATCAACTACAAATATGCAACTCACACAACTAACTGTTTCTTTTGTGCAGTAGTAAATTCTATTGGGGCATAGCCTATACTAAAAACTATATGATGTCTCTGTAATGATCATCAAACATTTTTATCGCAAATAATTGTGTGCCAGGGAGACTATCATCGATATTACCAGGTTCTTCTCCACTCTCAAATCTCAAGAGATGGTCTGGACCTGAATTTAGTTGACCCGGTTTAACAATGAATTCAAAGTGAAATTCCTGAAAAAGGAGAAGCCACGGTCAAATATTCCCACCCAACACTGGCTTATTGACCAGGCATTTCAACGCTCAGTAATCTGTGTACATTTTGAAATGTCCACCCAACACGTAGTGTCAAAATTTCTGCAGAACGTATACCATAGCTAGTCCCTCTCTTTCTGTTGTGGTGCAGTTCTTCTCTGTTGTTGGTAATTTCTTCCTAGCAAAGGCAATACGATAATCAATCGACCCTTCGCCAAGCTATGCTAGTACCAATTCAAGCGTGATAGATGACACATGGACATCTACATGAAATTCCTTCTTTCAGTCTAGAAATACAAGTATAGGCGTTGTAACCATATTGTTCTTTAAAGTGTCCAAAATTTCTTGGCAATTTTCCGTCCATTGGAAATTAACATCCTTCTTTAGTAACTTCTCCATCGAAGTAATGACCTTCGCATATCCTTTGATAAATTTTTGACAGTATCATGTATGTCCCAATGTTTTTCTCAGTTGTTTCACTGTGGTAGGTGGTGGTAGGTCAACAATAATCGTAATTTTAGCAGGGTCAACCAAGATTCCATCATGACAAACTACATGGCCCAACAGAATGCCAAAAGGGGCACAAAAAATACATTTCTTTAAGGTCAGTGAAATATGATACTGGAGACACCGTTCCAACATCATTCGAAGGCTCTCAATATGATCCTTAATGAGCCCAAATACCATCCAATTGTTGAAGTAGACCTCAAGAAATTTATGGATAAAATATTTGAAGGCAACCACTACTATCCTGGAAAAGATAGCAGGAGCATTCTTGAGTCCAAAGGGCATTATCATGTATTGGAAGCAACCCCACTTTGTTGTAAAGGTTGTCTTGTGTCGATCTTCCTTTGAGATTATGATCTGATGCTATCCAGAGAACCCATCAGTAAAAGAATAGACTTCTTGACCCCAACACTTTCTAATACCTCATCCGTAAATGGAGTTGGAAATGGGTCATGTAAACAGGCATCGTTCAATCTCCTTAGGCCAACGCAAATCCTTACTTCACCCGTAGCCTTCTTATCTTGGACTTTTATCATACTGGTCCACTCAGATTCTTCGGCAGGTTCTATGATACCTGCATCTAGCATTCAGTCCAGTTCTATCTTGACTTTTTCTTTATACCACAGATTCAGTCAGTATGGTCGCTGCTTGACCGGTTTTGCATCAGGATTTAATGGTATTTTCATTTCTCCTAGGTCTCTGACAATCCCTTTCATTTCTAAAAAATTTGTCAGGAATAGATCCTGAAACTCATGCAACAAGTCTGTAATTTTCTCGATAGTTTCATCATCCCAGTAATCTCCAATATTGGCCAATTTTAGATTCTTTGGGGAGCCAATGTTTACTTTCTTGACTTTTAGGGGATTCATAAACTGATCACTAGAAATACCAAGTCCTTCCACTACATGTACCTTCAGACTTTGGTTTGTTTACATCAAGTGGGTCATCATCATCAGGTACTCCTATCACATTATAACACTCCATACATTGTTGGATTGTTGTGCTACTCTGATTGAAATTTGTCATTGCAAGAGGGATATATTCAAATATATTTACCTTAATTACCTACAATGCAGCATCAATCGAAGGATGATCATCGACAAACTCAAATGTGTGTGTGAAGCTAGTAGCTAATTCATCCCATTCAACCATCCCTCATCTTAGTTCAAATGATGTATACCAGTTCCTTGGTATCATGTCTAAGGTGTGTATGAATTGATGAACCCATTCCTATCGCAGACATGCCTCCCATGTCGCACGACAATAATCAATATGGTCGACATGATTAGTCAATCATGTGTACTTTTGACTAGTATAGATGATCTCTTATCTGAATTCTATCTTCATCAACATTTGACATTGTGGCCATTCTGAGATAGATTCTTTATGTGCGCCCCACCATATGGCAGGTGTAGCTTTCAATGCAAATTCCAGGGTGGAAAAGCACCGATTTTTGTGAATTTTTATTCAAATTCTGCCAAAAAAGATGCAATGTTAGGTAAACCTTCATATGTGGGTAGATCACTTACCTAATTTCCTACACGTCCCTCAGACCGTGTAATTCTTGTGCATATTCTCATGGATACTCTGTGCATCTGATTCTGCCAATTTTCCAATGCTTCACAAGAATATGATGTACAGGAACTAATACTCCACCAACTAAGATTTCCATCAGTCGTTGGATTGACATTAATCATCCTTCGCATACGTGATATTATAAATATGGCCCAGATAATCGCTTGTCCTTCATTGTTTACTAGCTCAACGTATCTCTGACCTTCTAGTAGATCAATTGGTGTGACCACCCTTAGCTTTGAATCTTAAAATGTTAATATTCTTTTCTTAAAATTGATGATGGTATGATTATCAATTGCCTAGTTGATCCCCAAAAGTGCAGTATATAGATTTGTGGCATCAACAATGTCAATTACTTCAAAGTCAACATACGTTCTCAAGCCTTCTACCTCGACAAGAACTTGAGTCAGTCGACCAATAGGTAGGATGTAATGTCCCGGTTTTCACCTCATTACATTAGATGTATATGATGTATATATTGTAATTATCATGGTGGGGAGCTAAAGGCTAAGGCCCCGCCGTTGATCGGTTATGCTATGTTTTGGGATTTAAATTGTCACCGATGGTATATCGGGGCATGCGGCATATATTATGATGGTCATCATGTAAAATATGCATCTATAATAAAAATAAACACAACCAGCTACGGTCGCGGCAACCAAATCGAATGGGGCATGATTTCCTAAGGATAAGGGGGGGGGGAATATTTAACCTATGGACCAATGGGGAAAAGCCAAATATCTATGAGAAGACCCATCAAGCTGTCAACTACCTTTCTTGTCTTTTTTCTCCAATCATTTATTTCTGCTAGAATGTGGTTGAGTTAGTTATTGCATGGAATGGGAAGAGTATGGGCAAAGAAATTCGAATTGGGCAGAGACCCATTTTTGAAAAACGTTTTCTGACTTCCTTGGCAAGAAAAATGCCCAAAAACGTATGCCATTCTGCCAGGCATCCACGTTTTTTCATTTTCCTCACCATTCTCCTTCACGTTGGAGCTTTTGGGAGCAGCTGGAGTTTTTCCTGTGTTTTTCCTTCCACGTTTTTGGCTGTTGGCTTCATTTTTTCCATGGATGGGAGGTCGTTTTTGTAGTGCTGGAGATTGGGCTATCTTCCTCACGTCTTTGGAGCTGCTGGTGCATTTTCCATTCACATTTTTGGAAGTTTCATGTGTTTTTACCATGGCTGTGAAGAGCCATTCACATTTTTGGCTATCTCACTGACTATTGGTCTCACGCACAGACTATTTGGGGCGTTTTCCCCTGTTGTGAGTTGTGTTCACTGATAAACTTCAGGACTGTGTGTTTTCCCCATGTTGTGAGCCGTTTTTGCTGTTACGTATGGGGCTGTGTAATTCGTTTTTCCCTATTTAAGCTGTGAGAGCTGAATTAATTGCCGGAGTGCAATTGTTGGTCTTCAGACTGTATTGGGAGCAAGGATGTGGGTTGAGTTTTGCTTGATAAACCTGGTGGCTAGAACCACACAGACAGAGATAGAGGGCTGACCTTCTTCTCCATCACCCCTGAATAGCACTGGAAAGGAATGCAGGGCCTGAGGGACTGTGTAGCAAAGAATGGACTGATTCCTTGTGTTGGGTGTGGATGGGTGTCTTAGAGGTCAGGCTAGTTCTAGTGTAGGTGTCCTTGGCTCTGTAATGAGCTCACCAGCTTAGCAAATTGCCTCCATCAGCTCCTTAATGGCCTGATAAACCCAACTTTGTTGGCTTGGCTGTGTGTTTTGTGTATCCTGGCTATGTGTAATCCTACTAGTTCCCTTATTCCTTGGAGAATCATGCCCAACTCAGGGATGGCAGCGTTGCTGAGAGCTTAAGGAGCACGCTGGCCTATGGTTGGGTGGAACGTTGCAGCGACGTAGCTGGTTGCGGAGCAAAGCTTTCATAAGATAAGTAATCTTGTATATTTTACCTTTGAAATTCTATATTTACTGTTAATTAAAATGGAATGAACATGTTGAATGAATGCTTGTTTGAATGC
Organism: Pseudotsuga menziesii; assembly: GCA_001517045.1. Lineage (NCBI taxonomy): Eukaryota > Viridiplantae > Streptophyta > Pinopsida > Pinales > Pinaceae > Pseudotsuga > Pseudotsuga menziesii. The sequence goes on from LPNX010262499.1 coordinate 147,791, forward strand.
ATGATCTTTCCGCTGTGCAAGGGATTAAATTGCATCCGCGCATGATGAATAATTCTGTGTGCTTTTGCATTTTAGTTCAAATTCTGTTTAAGCATTCTGTTTATGCAACTTTGAAGCCTGTATATGTTCATGGGTGGTTAGCCCGGTTGTTTGAAGCATTGGTCACGTCCTCATTGCCGGTCGGAGGCATGGGGACATGACAAAATGGTATCAGAGCTCATGTTGCAGCATGGGCCTGCATGAGCCGCCAAGATGCAGTAACAGGGGTTACATTCCATTTTGCCCAGCAGAAGTCTGAATGTGGAAGACTGCGAAAAATTTGAAATTGGGAAATTTCTGTTTAAGTGTGAACAGTCGGAAGGTTTCATGGAGTTCCTGTCCGCTGTTGCGGATGGCGAAGCAATCATGCTTTCGACCCAAAATTCACCCGATCGCCGATGCCACAGAAAAGTTGAAAATTTGGCTAAGTGTCGGAACGATCAGAAGGAAGAGTGGTCCAATGTCCGATGTTTCGAGAGTCCGCCGACGTCCGATGTGGTTCTAAGCGCCGATCGGAAGAGACGGCAAAGTGGGGGTCCCCTGTTGCGGACGGATTGATAAAGTCTCCCGCCCACCGTTGCGGATGGCGAATTGATTTGGCTTCCGATCCAAAAGTCAGCCGACGTCCGACGTCGTCTGACGTCAGTGCCAAGTCGGAAGGTTTGGAGCTTTTGAGAGCCGCCGTTGCGGAAGGTTCGGATCTTTTGAGCGTCCGTTGTTGCGGAAGCTAGAGGCATCTGCCGGCCGATTAAGGAGACTACTGACGCCGCAAGAAAAAGTGCGCCGATTGAAGAGGAAAGGGAAGGAGCGTCCGACATTGCGGAAGGTTGGAACTTCCGGGGGAGCCGTCGTTGCGGCTGTGTAGATGAATAGACCGCCCGATTCCAAAGGCTTCCGAAAGCCAATCAGAGATACAACCGACAGCCGATTCGGCGGAGGAGAGAATGGTAAAGGAGCCGATTCGGCGGAAGAGAGAATGGAACCGGAGCCGATACTGCGGAAGGAAGGATAGTTTTGGGGGCCGATTTGAACTATTTTCAAAAGGATTTTTTACTGTTTTTCAGGGGAATTTCAGGGTTGAAAGTAAGAGAAATTGGCAGCGATCTTATGCACCAGATTGCACGAAAATCAACAATTTACCACAAAAAAAAACGAGGGCACTGCCATCGACCCGCCCTGCAGTGGCGCAGGGAAGCCACAAGGGGGCAAGCCCCCTTGACCCCCGTCGTCCTCCTCAGATAGACGTTCTTAATGAAGAAAGTTTTATGTGTTTGGGCAAACTATTATTTTATGATTATTCCAAGAGAAGGTAAGTGATGTTGATTTGTATCAATGTATGCATCTAACATTTGTGTTATTAACACGTTTGCAGAATCATAGTCACCTTCCAGGGAAGTATTCCAGGAAGTGCAGTTTGGTAAGTAAGTGGTGGTTCAGTATGAGAACCCATGACGGATATGATGCTCGGGATTCCTTCGAGCAAGCAGAAGGTGCCATGGGAGAAAATGTCCGTAATAGGAATGATGACATAGAGTCAAATGGAAAGATATTCCAAGAGACACCGTCTGATGTTGCAGCTACTATGAGGAGCTTAATTAAAGCCCGGGAAGAGCAGCATCAGTTGAATGCTGCAATGTTGCAGATTTTGACAGACTTGCATAAGAAGATAGACTCAGGACAAGGTACAGCAAGACCAGAAGGCAGTAAGAGCAGTACTAGGAGAAGGAGAAGGACTTCTAGTGGTTCATCCGATTCCGAAGAGTCCAGTGGGGATTCCAGTTCATATTCCCATAGAAGGAAAAGAAAGAGACACCATAGGGATCGCTCTCGAGATGAATTTAAGAAAGCTAAACCTCCTATGTTTGATGGTGAGGTAAAGACTGGACAAGAGGCAGAAGCTTGGCTTCTTGGTATTAAAAAGTACTTTCAAGTGCATGATTATTCGGGAAACATGAAGGCAAGAGTTGCCATATTCAATATGAATGGAAGGGCATCCATTTGGTGGGAACACTTCAAGCAAGTGAAGAGGATCAGTGAAAGGAGACTAAAGTGGAAGCAGTTCAAAAAGTATTTCAAGCAGAAATACCTATCTGACAGGTATTATGATGACAAAATTAAGGAGTTCCATGAGCTGAGATTGGGACAGCAGACCATGGAAGAGTATGCTAACAAGTTTTTGGAGCTGTTGAGGTATGTCCGGTACATCAGGGATGAAAAAGTGAAGGTCCAGCGTTTTCTGAGTGGATTACCTCAATATTATAAAGATAGAATTGAGTTTTATGAACCTAGAACTCTTGAAGAAGCAATAAGGAAGGCTAAGTATTGCTATGAGCAAAGCAAAGGTAAACCTGATTACCATAAGGCATGGAAGGACAAGAAGAACGAGAAGTTTGACCAAAGAAAGAAAGGTTTCAAACCTTCTAGCTTCAGGAATCATCAGAAGCAGCCATCTCAAGCTGCGGGTAAACCAGTTGGAGCGACCGGAGAAAAGCCTAAAGATCCACAACAGAATAGAGGGCCACTTCAATGCTGGAAATGTGGAGGACCCCACATGCGCAGAAATTGTCCACTCGAGAATGAGAGTGCCAGACCAGCTTATAATGTTCAAGAAGCAGAAACAGTGGGTCAAGTAGCAAAGGTAGTTCCTAGGATCTATGCAGCACTGGAGGACCGTCAGGCAGATCACCAATCAGCTGTGGTTGAAGTAGCAGGTAAGATTGCTGAGCAATCTGTTTCTATTTTGATTGACCCAGGTTCTACTCACAGTTACATTACTCCTAGAGTAGTAGAGATTTGTGCTTTTAAGAAGGTAAGGCATAGGAAGTCTTGGTTAGTTCAGCTAGCCACTAGAACTAAGAGAAAGGTCAGTGAAGTGGTAGAGAAATGTCCATTGGTCATGAATGGGTTGGTCACGTGTGTAGATATGAATGTTCTACCGCTTGGTTCCTATGATGTTCTCATTGGAATGGATTGGTTAGAAGCTCATAGGGTGAAGCTTGATTGTTACAATAAGACTTTTGAATGCCTGAATGAAGAAGGGAACCTAGTAGTTGTGAAAGGCATTCCAAAGGTGATTTCAGTGAGGCAGGTTTCGGCAATGCAGTTAAAGAAGTTCTATAGGAAGGGTTGCCAGTTGTATGCAGCTCAAATTTTGGAGGAAACAAGAGATGAAACTCCTAGGTTGGAGGACTATCAGGTGTTACAGGAATTCAAGGATGTGTTTCCTGATGAGATTCCAGGGCTTCCTCCAAAGCGAGACATTGATTTCACTATTGAACTTGTGCCAGGAGCAGCACCAGTGTCCAAGGCACCCTACAGGATGAGTACACCAGAGATGCTAGAATTGAAGATGCAACTGCAAGAGTTGTTGGACAAGAAGTATATCCGACCGAGTGTATCCCCTTGGGGAGCACCCGTTCTGTTTGTAAAGAAGAAAGATGGTACACTCAGGTTATGTATCGATTATAGACAGTTGAACAAAGTTACTGTGAAGAATAAGTATCCTTTGCCTAGGATTGATGACCTCTTTGATCAAATGAGAGGAGCAAAGGTATTTTCCAAGATTGACTTGAGGTCTGGTTACCATCAGGTAAGGATCAAGGATGAAGACATTCATAAGATAGCCTTTAGGACAAGGTATGGGCATTATGAGTTTGTAGTGGTACCATTTGGCCTCACAAATGCACCAGCTACATTTATGTGCCTTATGAATAGTGTCTTCAGCAGGTATTTGGATAAGTTTGTTCTTGTCTTCCTTGATGACATTCTTATTTATTCCAAGAATGAGAAAGAGCATGAACAGCATTTGAGATTGACATTGCAAGTGCTCAGGGAGCATCAATTGTATGCGAAACTGAGCAAGTGTGACTTCTATAGAGATAGAATTCAGTATTTGGGTCACATTATCTCAGAGGAGGGTATATCTGTGGACCCTGAAAAGATTGAAGCTATCACGAATTGGCCTACTCCAAGAAATGTGACAAATGTAAGATCTTTCATGGGACTTGCAGGATACTACAGGAGATTCATTGAGGGATTCTCCAAAGTTGCACATGCCATCACTTCTTTGCAAAAGAAGGGGATGAAGTTCGAATGGACAATGAGGTGTGAAGAAAGCTTCCAGAGATTGAAGAGTCTTCTCACCAGTGCACCAGTATTGAAAGTTGCAGATCCAAAGAAAGATTTTGTGGTATGTACCGATGCATGTGGACAAGGGCTTGGAGGAGTCCTTATGCAGGACAACCACGTGATATGTTATGAGTCGAGAAAGTTGAAGGAACATGAGAAGAACTATGCCACTCATGACCTAGAGCTTGCAGCCATAGTACATGCTCTCAAGATGTGGAGACATTACTTGATGGGCAGGAGATTTGAGCTCAGAACGGATCACTGTGGACTAAAGTATCTATTTGATCAGCCTACTCTGAATGCTAGGCAAGCAAGATGGCTGGAATTCTTATGTGAGTTTGATTTTGAGATCAAACACATAAAAGGGAAAGAGAATAAGGTAGCTGATGCACTCAGCAGGAAGATGCAAGAAATGCATGTGGCATCTCTTAGTATTTGCCAATCAGATTTGAGGCAGCAGATTGTTAATCGTGTTGCTAGAGATGAATTGTATGAGCAGGTAAAAGACAAATTGCAGCAGCAAAGTCTTGAGAAGAGGTATGAGGGATATAAATTGGAAGAGGATGGACTCCTCACTTATAAAGGCAGAATTTATATCCCGAATGTAGCAGATTTGAGGAGAGTTGTCATGGATGAAATCCATCAAGCTCCGTATTCTGGACACCCAGGATATCAAAAGACAATTACTACAGCTAGAAAGCAGTACTTTTGGCCAGGTATGAAAAAGGATATGGCTGAGTACATTTCAAGGTGTATGAAATGTCAGTAGGTGAAGGTTGAGCATCAGCATCCCGCAGGTTTGTTGCAGCCTTTACCAGTTCCAGAATGGAAATGGGAAGTTATTTCCATGGATTTCATTACAGGATTGTCGATGACATGGAGACAACATGATTCCATCATGGTTGTGGTAGACAAGTTGACTAAGGCAGCACACTTTATACCAATTAAGTCTACGTATGAGGCTGGTGATATTGCTAAGATCTTCATGAAGGAGATATTCAAGTTGCATGGATTGCCGAAGGCAATAGTATCTGATAGAGATGTCAAGTTTACTTCCAACTTTTGGAAGGGGTTGTTTGCAGATTTGGGTACAAAGCTAAACTTCAGCACTGCATACCATCCTCAGACAGATGGTCAGACAGAGAGAGTTAATCAGGTGCTTGAAGATATGCTTCGCATGTATGTGATGGACAAGCCAACCAAGTGGGAAGATTACTTGCACTTGGTGGAGTTTGCTTATAACAACGGGCAGCAAGCATCCTTGGGAATGAGTCCGTATGAAGCTTTGTATGGAAGAAGGTGTAGGACACCAGTGACTTGGGATAATCCAGTGAACAGGATTGTGCTTGGACCCGAATTGCTCAAGGAAATGGAGCAAGAGGTTGTAAAGATCAGACATAAGCTGAAAGCAGCACAGGACAGGCAGAAAAGCTATGCAGATAAGCATAGGGTGAACAGAGAGTTCAATGTTGGGGATCATGTTTACCTTAGAGTGAGGGCAAGGAAGAGTTCCTTGAAGCTTGGGAGTTGTGCCAAGTTGTCACCAAGATATTGTGGGCCGTTTGAAGTACTTGAGAGAATAGGGCCAGCTGCATATAGAATTGCATTGCCTGCTAGCACTAGAGCTCATAATGTTTTTCATGTTTCTTTGCTTAAGAGATATGTACATGATCCTAACCATGTGATAAATTGGGATGTGATTCAGGTGGAACCCAAGGGAGAGTTCCGAATCGAGCCAATGCGCATCCTCGACAGGAAGGTCACAATGCTCCGGAACCGAGCCATAGGGCAGGTAAAGGTGCAATGGGAGCACTACGGGCCTGAAGAGGCTACATGGGAGCTGGAGGATGCCATGTGGTTGGCACATCCATTTTTGTTCAATTTGCGGAACACTGAGGCAATGCCAGTGTAGCATTTTGATCAATTTTGTAAAGCACTGAGGACAGTGCTAATTAAAGGGGGAGGGTAATGTAATGTCCCAGTTTTGACCCCATTACATTAGATGTATATGATGTATATATTGTAATGATCATGGTGGGGAGCTAAAGGCCAAGGCCCCGCCGTTGATCGGTTATGCTATGTTTTGGGATTTAAATTGTCACCGATGGTATATCGGGGCATGCGGCATATATTATGATGGTCATCATGTAAAATATGCATCTATAATAAAAATAAACACAACCAGCTACGGTCGCGGCAACCAAATCGAATGGGGCATGATTTCCTAAGGATAAGGGGGGGGGGATATTTAACCTATGGACCAATGGGGAAAAGCCAAATATCTATGAGAAGACCCATCAAGCTGTCAACTACCTTTCTTGTCTTTTTTCTCCAATCATAAATTTCTGCCAGAATGTGGTTGAGTTAGTTATTGCATGGAATGGGAAGAGTATGGGCAAAGAAATTCGAATTGGGCAGAGACCCATTTTTGAAAAACGTGTTCTGACTTCCTTGGCAAGAAAAATGCCCAAAAACGTATGCCATTCTGCCAGGCATCCACGTTTTTTCATTTTCCTCACCATTCTCCTTCACGTTGGAGCTTTTGGGAGCAGCTGGAGTTTTTCCTGTGTTTTTCCTTCCACATTTTTGGCTGTTGGCTTCATTTTTTCCATGGATGGGGGGTCATTTTTGTAGTGCTGGAGATTGGGCTATCTTCCTCACGTCTTTGGAGCTGCTGGTGCATTTTCCATTCACATTTTTGGAAGTTTCATGTGTTTTTACCATGGCTGTGAAGAGCCATTCATGTTTTTGGCTTTCTCACTGACTATTGGTCTCACGCACAGACTATTTGGGGCGTTTTCCCCTGCTGTGAGTTGTGTTCACTGATAAACTTCAGGACTGTGTGTTTTTCCCCATTTTGTGAGCCGTTTTTGCTGTTACGTATGGGGCTGTGTAATTCGTTTTTCCTTGTTTAAGCTGTGAGAGCTGAATTAATTGCCGGAGTGCAATTGTTGGTCTTCGGACTGTATTGGGAGCAAGGATGTGGGCTGAGTTTTGCTTGATAAACCTGGTGGATAGAACCACACAGACAGAGCTAGAGGGCTGACCTTCTTCTCCATCACCCCTGAATAGCACTGGAAAGGAATGCAGGGCCTGAGGGACTGTGTAGCAGAGAAGGGACTGATTCCTTGTGTTGGGTGTGGATGGGTGTCTTAGAGGTCAGGCTAGTTCTGGTGTAGGTGTCCTTGGCTCTGTAATGAGCTCACCAACTTAGCAAATTGCCTCCATCAGCTCCTTAATGGCCTGATAAACCCAACTTTGTTGGCTTGGCTGTGTGTTTTGTGTATCCTGGCTATGTGTAAGCCTGCTAGTTCCCTTATTCCTTGGAGAATCATGCCCAGCTCGGGGGTGGCAGCACTGCTGAGAGCTTAAGGAGCACGCTGGCCTATGGTTGGGTGGAACGTTGCAGCGACGTAGCTGGTTGCGGAGCAAAGCTTTCATAAGATAAGTAATCGTGTATATTTTACCTCTAAAATTCTATATTTACTGTTAATTAAAATGGAATGAACATGTTGAATGAATGCTTGTTTGAATGCATGATGTTTCCGCTGTGCAAGGGATTAAATTGCATCCGCGCATGATGAATAATTATGTGTGCATTTGCATTTTAGTTCAAATTTTGTTTAAGCATTCTGTTTATGCAACTTTGAAGCCTGTATATGTTCATGGGCGGTTAGCCCGGTTGTTTGAAGCATTGGTCACGTCCTCATTGCCGGTCGGAGGCATGGGGACGTGACATAGGAATTCCGACTGATTCGTCAATCTAATTTGGATAGGGGATCATGCAAGTCTTGATTCCCCATGCTTTCCCATGTTTGTCTTTTTAGAAAGTTGACATCATAGCCCAAGTCTAGAATAATATAGTCCATATCGTAATCTCCTATCTGGGAAATCATCCTTAACTCGCGACCAATATTTAATATTTTTCCCACATGGTTTACCCTTCAGTTTGGCCACATGTCTTCTTGAGGTTATTCTATTAGATTTGTCAATTCTACAACAACGTCTTTATCTTGTATTAGTGATAAGCAAATTTTAATAAATTCTTTAAGCTTACTAAAATTTCTCGTCAGTTTCTTTCAGAACAACTAGTCAAATCTCTCAAGCATTCTTACTATTGGTTTTCCAGATAGCGAGTAGCAGATGTTGACACTTGATTCTTATTGACAAATTCTGGTTGTGCGTCCAAGAATACTTATTTTTCCTTTTGTATTTTAAATGGCGCTTTCTTTTGTGTTGTCGGTCGCACCTGTGGTTGTTCATCCTATGTTTCATGGTCTTCTCCAGTCGCAACACCTCCTCTTATCACGATAGCTATATGTGGATCTCTTGGCTCAACAGCTAGCTTTTGGATATTATGCTTAAGGTTCGGGTTATGATTCTATAGAGGTTTTGGATTTCCCACATTTTTAGCCTGCCACTTGGAAATCGGCTGTGGACACTATTTGATAGTATGATCAAAATATTTACAATACGAACATGTCTTTGTAGGAATCACACAGTCCCTGGAAAATGTTCTGGTTTCCCACAATTATAACATATGATCTATCCTCTTCCACGACCAAATCCTCCTCCTTGTCCTCGGTCTCTAAAATTTCCACCCCGCCTTTTTTTAGGGTATTGTTACTGCAAGTATTGATTATGTGGATACTGTGGCCAAGAGTACTGAACTTATGGATATTGAGCTTGAGCCCTTTCATCTTGTATCTTCTCTTCATTCTTCATTAAATAGGTGTCCACTGTTTTCTTCTGCAGCAGTTGAAATCCTCTACAGTCCTTCTCATCGTGGACTACTGATTTACAAAATTTACAATATAAACTAGTCAATGCACTTACAATCTTCTATAGGTACAAACACTCTTCCGACCGATGGCCTCTAGTCTGGCATATTCTACACTAAGACATCCCTTGTGTATTTTTTGGGTTTGACGCTCTCGATGTGACATAATTCATGAGTGTCAGCCAATTATCCTTATGGTGTCCCTCTGTTCTGCATCTGATGCACTGCATTTCCTCTTGGATTTCTTTCCCTTTTTTAATATCCTGGAGTTGCAGCATAAGGTTGGTTAGTTGCAACTGAATTTGCATAATCCATGCACCAATATCTCCTATAGGTGAGGATTCGAAATTCATGGCCAACTCTAAAGCTTCAGACTATGACCCAATCTTTGGTTACATCAAGGAAATCCAAATGTGCGATAATAGTGTTGCAATGAACCATTATTTATGTTGCACGTCAGACATTTGGAAGCTTACTTTAGCCATAAGCATCTTAAATCTTTGGTCGAAGTCCCAGATAAACTCTGTAGGTAGTTGCCTAATCTCTTTAATTATTGATACACTAAGATTCAGATTTGGGCTTTTTGAATTCATCTATTAGTCCCGCTCGAATTTGGTCCAGTGGTTTCTGTGCGAATCTTGTTGGAACCACAGAGAACTTCATGTACCAATCCAATGCATGATCCCTTATGGTTGTGATCATTTGATTCCTCTTCATGGCCTCATCTTGGACCTATCGCACGGTCCACACGGCTTCACATAGAAACCAATGTTGCTCTGAGTCTTCTAACCCTTTTTTCGTTGAATATCGACAGCTTAATATCAAAAAAATAGTTATATTGGTCCTTGGTACTGTTGGATAAAAATTTTGGCTAGCAAGACTCCCTTGTCCATTATTCCCACCGTTATTATTACTTGTATTGACAAACTCACTAGGAGATGAGTTTCTAGACCTTACCTCTGAAGACGTACATGGGGTCATATGTGAGTCATATTCATACTCTGGATATGGGGCTTGTTCTTCTTATTCCCTTTCAGAGATAGGCTAGTATTCCTCTTCTTCTTCACAAGAAATTTCGTCAAAGTGTGATGTTAACTCGTAGTTTTATCCTCTAGTTGTACTACAACTTCCTCTTCTAGTCACAGTCCTTCTCCTCTTTCCCGATTGAAATATCCTTCCACTTCTCAGACGTCCACCTTCTAGATCAATTTTGCTATCACTAGGGAACATCTCAGCTTACATCGCTCCATTTTTATCATACATCGTTTGTGACATATCCCAAGTCTTCACGCAAAGTTCTTTACTTGTCAAATTCCATTCTCACGATTCCTTTTTCACATACAAGCATCTTTATCCAAATTCTTAAAGATGTCAAGTATCTTCCTCTAGGTCCTTGGAAAAATTTTCTTTCTGACTCACTATATAATGTTATTGTGTCGACAACAAACTCAATGATGTATCCTTCTAAAATATTGTCTAATCATAAATCGACAACCCTAGACATACGGTTGCTAATACTCTTCAATCGTTGAATCAACTGAGGGTTCAACTCTATTGGTTCTGTTTCTTGGAAAAAATTTCACTGGGTTGCTATATTCAACAACCACTCATACAACAAAATTGGAAACTCATTGAAGAATATGTCGTGAATATCCGTATAAATGTACAGCTCCAACCACTTTGTTGGGTTCAACCGTGATCCTTCACATTCTTCCTGTTTAAACTCTAATGACTTAGAATCCACCCACTCTTGAATTTCCGACTTCATCGGGTGCCAAAACATATCCCTCACCAAAATTATTCACGATCCCAACAATGGAACCATTTGTTTGCATTTCCTCCCTTCAACCCAGGTTCAGACCCTTGGCTTCCCGTCAACAAAGCCCAAGATATAGGCCCGACAAAGCAGGGCTTAATCGACATTACCTACGATGCAGATGCAGTCTCACCCGATATCTCTCCATGGGTAACAACCAGAACCAGGTTTCTGTAGTTGGGTGGGGATTTATTTTCTCACAACAACTTACCAACTCACTCAACTTAAGCTAGGGGATGTATTTCCTATTCTTAGTAAATTCATTTAATAAATTAGTCTATTTGTCCAGCAACAGAGATTACAACAGTAATGTAAAGCTTTAGCATATATTATATCTATCAATAGTGCGACACATGTATCTTATAACTCATTCATAAACAAATGCTAGTCAATCTATTCAAATATACTTATTCACATCATACATTCATTCAACATAAACATATTCATCAAATACACATAGAGACAACATTTAACATGGAAACCCATATGGGAAAAACCACAAAGGCGCTCTTCATCAAACATGAGAAATATATTACACCTTTCGTCTACACACTCAACTTCTAGACTATTTTCTAAGTCTTCTCTACAATCTATACACACTTCTCTCTTCTCATGTTCTCTAGTCCTATATCTCTTAAGTTTCCTCTCCTTCACTCTATTGTCAATCCGCACATAACCTGGATCGACTCTCTTATCTATAACTCTTCAACTCTTTTAAGATAGAATTCCGCAAAGACCTAGAGACCAACCCACACACAGCTTGGGTTCTCCCTTTTATAGGTTCTTACATGTCATAATCAACCATCTCTATTATGTTAGTCGAAATGTTGTCATTCCTATTCTCGTACATTCAATTATACTAACAGTAGGCACTATCGGACCAAAAATACAAAGATGCTTTATTCCCAAAGCATGCACTATTCTAACTAACTTCTGTTGTGGTTCCTTCCGCCTTGGTTGTTCTCTTCAGTCGCGGTTGTTCTCTTTGGTCGTGGACTCTTCTCCCACGACTGCTTCTACTGTAGATCTTTTTCCTCCATCATGGCTTCCTCTGTCGTGCGACCGAACTCTTCAGGTTCCTTAGCAAAATTCTGGCCAAATTTTGCCTATCTTTTCTTAAGGCCAACAAACTCTATTATCTATAAAAGTTGAGCCCTATCATTCCTGGGCATGGTCTATTTTTAACCTAGTCCACATATGGGAACTAACATGCACATGTTGTTTTGGTTTGGACTAAAGCTAATAAAATAAATGTATGACAATATGAAACATACATGAATGTTCCAATGTGGGTCATCAAAGTGGTAATGGAAAATTTGGAACATATTTTTGGTGAACAAAGGAAAGATCCCCATAATATTATGAGAGACTCCTTTAGAAAGTGGTAATAATGGGAAAATGAATTTCACTCAATGATGTCTCTTATAGCAACTAACTTCGCCACCTTGAAAGTGGAAATAGTTGGTCATATTCACCAATATAATGTGAAGTAACTCACTGATACATACCCCAAATGGGGAAATTTACCAAATAAATAATAACCCTTCCCTTGCACCCTCCCTCCTCCCCCACACCACTCTCATTTTCCCATACCCAACTTAAGTAACACCCCAGGAACCATGGCTTAATTACGAGCTTTTATGTAAGAAGGATTGTAAAGACACCATGTACATTGTTAAAGGAGGAATACTAGCATATCAGGGCGTCAAATAGTCGTTTATGGCTCATGGATCATGCACATGATCCAAAGTAATACACATGTTATATAAAGGGGATATTTGGTGTATGTGTGTTGTATGAGAATCATTACAATGTTTTGTGCATAAATTGTGCTTCTCAAAGCATCACTTCACCCATGCAAATGAATATTTGGCACACATGTGCCATATGGGCATCATTTTGAGTTTTCATGGAATGTGGATGGTTCTTGGAACCTTGTCGATGGTTCTGGGGGCCTTATAGATAGTATTAAGTAGAACACCACAATTTTAGGGAATAAAAGAGGGTTTTATGGGTATGGACTATGGACATGATTCAAAATCACCACACAATCCTTCTAAAGGAATAATTTGCCTATAAGTGTTGTACGAGTGCCATTTCAAGGTTTTGATCGTTGGGGATGAGGAGAAATAGTATTCATCTCAATAATGTGCTGGAGGATCATATGCAACAACTTCATCACTGAACTCACCATAAAAAGGTGAGGAAACAAAACCACCATTGATAAGATTTATGACCATAGTGCAGAGCAAACGAGTCAAGAATATAGGAAGCAACCACTTGTATAGGTGCAACTTTCAATATCTTAGCTAAGAAGTAACTTCCAAGGGATCTATACCCAAGTAAGATCAATTTTTCTATATAAAAAGAAGGAATGGTCCTATTAACTATTAAACTAGCCATTGAATTAAACACCTAACTTTGGGAGTAAGTTGTAGGAATCCAGTTTCACGAAACTAAACAAGTGTAAAACACTTGCACTTTTGACTACATCTTAAAGGTTCTTGGACAAGTCATATTGTAATACACAATATATACTTGGGGAAGATAAGGGCTAATTGTCCCTCACAAAATACATCGTAATAGGAATGACACAACCTTGATTCAATAGCACCTTTACATCCACTGAATAATTGAATTGTATAGTCAATGGAACTGATGAACCACACATTCTAAGTTGGTTGGATGTGTCGAGAAGAGGTCATGTCACACACTAAAACAATTTATTGATCGACCCCCCACTTTTTATACTTCAATGGACACCATACCGGTGGGAATAAGAGGGCCCAAGTAGATGTCATACACTTACTTGAGTGTTAAAGGAAAAGATAACAAACAAATAGGGCGATTGTGACCAAGGAGTGATGAACTTTATCCAATTCCATATTGTTGGAATCCCACAATGCTCTAAAAAAGTAGGGAATGCTTGGAAGCATCAAGATGTGCCTTCATTTCTAGAAAGAGTGACAATATTCACATACTAACAACAGATTAAACACAAGTTGAGATGGGGAATGCATTCAATACTAATGTATATTTATGTTGAAATCACAATTTAAAAGGGTAATGTTTCCTTGCTCTCCCACTTAATTATAAATATTGGGCTTCTCAATTATGAAAAGGCAAGCCATAATTTTGAAATGATCTTATCTCTTCCCCACAAACAACAATGACTATTACTAATCCCCATGCCACAACTCTAGAAGATCCAAACTAGCCTTGGTTAGTATTACCAAGACAAGACTTTAAAATTTCATAGTGAGAATAAATTATGTTTAATCGGCTTTGCTTTATTGTGGATGAAGCTTCTCCTCGAGCCATGTTGTTGAGCCTTTAGACACGCTATGGGAAAAATAATACAACTTTAATTTAGATTATCTAGTTTTCCAGGATATGCAAAAAAAGCCATAAAATATGCCTGACGTGAAACCGATATACAAGTCAAACATCTAAAAAGATCATCTTAGCCATCCCTATCTACCAAATTTTGTGAACCGCATGAATGTAATACTTGAGAAACATAATGCAAAGCAGTCTCTGATTCCTGGCCCTCACCATATTCTCTTGAAAGAATACCATTTTGGCATCCAACGTCCTTACCTCCCTTCAATGAAGTTGCGGTGTTGCTTTGACCTAGCATAAATATAGGTGAATTCCAAACTGTAGGTTGAGGCTTCATACCAGACCAAGGAATTGCAACTGAAAACCCTATGATAGAAAGTGTTCATGTGACCAACATGAATTTTCATGCCTTGCACCAGAGCCATAAGGGCTCTCATGATTCCATATATAAACATGTGAATCTTCACTTGAACAAATAAAATGTTTCCCATTTGGAGCAAATGACACAGAAATTTGATTGTAGGTGTTCTGAAAACTTGCAAAAGAGATTCAATACAAATTTAGACCAATAAGCAGGGATAGAGGCAAACATAGATTCCAAAAACATCAAGATCTGGCAGCATAATAAAAGAAAGCAACTTCCCTTTGTAAGGGTACAAGGGAACCTTAACAACTAGATGCAAAAAAAATATAGTTGCTTCCTCATGTTAATCCACAAGGCCTTACATATATCTATTATGATCGACCATGTAAATCACCATACATAAATATTCATGCTAGTATCAAAGGAAGTTTCCTTTGATTCATCGATAGAGACTACATGTTTCACCTTCAAGTATTAGTGAGGGCCCTTCAAGGATCATGACCAAAAGTGTTTCCAAAAGGGTAATTCCCTACGAGATTTTAACAATCCTCACCATAAGTGTCACAAAAAAAAAGAATTGGAAATTTTTTTTTAACAAACATCACTAAAATTGTCATGTTTTCTGTGGTTCAGTATGAGGCCTTCGGGCCTGCTAAGTAGCAAACCCTCCCTCCCTGCAGTGCTAAGGTGAGGTATGGGAGAGAGCTATGGAAACAATTTCCCACTAACCGGAGAGAGAGATAAGGTATGCTAAAATCTTGTACAAAACTTGATCTCTTAATGTGTGAGATATTGAACTCTGATATGTGCAGAGTGGTATCATGAAAAGGGATTTGGTGACGGGATTTAAAAAACTATCACCAAAATTACTTATGGCGACATTTTTTTCATAGCCCATCACCATAAGTAACTTTGGTGATGATCATTTAAGGTTTGTCATAGGCGTGGTTGTCACCAAATGGATTTGGTGATGGGATTTAAAGAATTGCCACCAAAAGTAATTACATCGATGATTTTTCATAGCTCGTCACCATAAGTAACTTCAATGATGATTGTTTAAGGTATGTCATAGGCAAGATCGTCACCAAAAATAGATTTGGTGACAAGTTTTAAAGAACTGTCACCAAAAGCACTTATAGCAACATTTTTCATACCTTTTCACCATAGGTGACTTTGTTGACAACCTTTTAAGGTTCGTCTCACACATGACTATCACTGTATGCCTTTTTTCTTGTAATGACCTTTGTATCAGTGGGCATGTTGGCTTCTTGGAGGGATATGTTTAATGGAATCAACCATAATATGGAAGATTTCAAATGCATGCTAAGGTTTGTCTATGAGGGAATATGTTGTATTCTAAGGGAAGCGAGACAAAACATGGCATAACAAATCTAAAATCAAGGATGGATGATTTGGAAAGGGATTTGCGTGAACAAATATGGAAACCATGGAAGATATGAGAAAGGAATAGAACAATGGTTAGAATGAACGATTGCAACCAATGTTAGGCAAGCCCATCAATAGAAGCACAACCAATGGATGAAACTTTATTTGCATAGCCAACTCATTTTGAACTTGGAAGGAAAGACTAGTCATGCAGTGGCAATCTTTCTTTATGTATTTTTGTGTTTTGATGAGGGGTCAATTTGTTAGAATTTACAGTACTAGAATTCCAACAATAGATGGGAATCTTGTAGTAGTTTTTTTTGAGAAATTCAAAACCATCTCTATGGGATCTGCCTATACAGACAATTCAGTTTCATTTTGAAAAACCTTGGAAGCTCTATAGTTTTCGGTTGGTTACGGTCTTTTAATACATTTTTTCTCATTTTAGTTAAAAAAAAAAGATTTACTTTCTCCCATTTATCCTTTTAACCATCCTTATTAGTATAATAAATTTAATCAATAATGTCAGTTTGGTCCAGCTCGAGTGGTTGGTAAGAATTATTGTTACCCTCCCCACCTAGGCTTAATTATAGTAAGTGACACGTTGAGTTGTTAATGAATACATTGTTGTATTGACTTTTAGCCCTAAAGAGTTTGGTTTACCCTGGGTACCATCCTTGAAATGAGGGGAAGTATTTGGTGGGTCTCCCCAAGATATGTATTTCATGGGAAAAAGTAATCCTTAATAAATTTATTCATGTATATATACGTATACATTTCCTCTTTTATTAATTTACTATTATGATTTATAATCTTGTTTTGGGGATTACCTCTCTCCTATTTATCCTTTTATTCGTAATAATAGAATTAATGTGTTTAAAATTCCCCATCTCCATTCATTTCCTTCTTTCTTTATTATTTTTAATCATCATATGTTTTAATTATTTTCTTCAATTCCTTGAATTCTTAACCTTTTTTGTTTGAATTCTCCCTCTTACAATTCATTTCTTCTACATTAGCCCTAGCAGATATTTCTCAAATACCCTATATACTTAACCTCACTATTTTATAGCCATTGCAACTTCATTTTGATCCCCAAATGATGTGTGGAGTGTTTACTCAAAACATTGAGTATTCATAAACTCAAACATAACGAAATTCCAAAAACCATGTCACAATGTTGTGTCAATCTATCTTCCTGAGCAGAAGATCGCCATATCTCATCCTGGTTCAAAGTCAAATTCAGATCCACAGCGACAATAATATCATCCACCCTAAAACATTACAAAGACAACAGATGGTCCCTGAAGATTTACTTACCCTCATAGGGTCCGTACACGTTGACTAAGGTCAATTTGGTGTCCAAACTCTTGTTATGGATCATTGTGCAAAGTCCTAAGCATAAAACAAAAGAATTGACAAGATTAAGACTATCATTGAACCTAATAATAACCCCACTTGAGAACCAACCGTGTCCAATACAAAGAACTCTCAACCACCAATTTTTTTTTAAGTTCAGATATGAAGGGGTCACTCCTACCGATAATTTCATGTATCATAATAGCCAGGCCTATCCAATTCAACAAATATTTTAAGGGAAATTTTTTTTTTCCTGAGCCCCTAGACCACACATATTCACCAACATTGTCTTCATTGGGGAACCAAATAGTGGATGATCCTACTCTAAGAACCCTAAAATTAAGCCCCTATCACCTTGATGTACATATCTAAGTATTTTTTCTTGTGCATGTTTAATCACCAACTTTAGTGGAGGAAGGCTCCTTCAAATTATCAAATCCGAACCCCTGAAAGATCCCCACTTCCATATAATTGTGCCTTGGCCTCAAATGATAGCGGCCACCCCCCCCAGATGGGACGAATAACAAAATCGACTTGAATAGGAGGATCCAAGGAGGGAAGTGTGGATTTAGAGTATACATATAATCCCATTATGAATTCTTGACCCTCCCCCCCACCTAGAAGTGGTCCATAATAAACATGGTCAGATGAAGAAGTAGATATTTCTTTACTACTATTGATTTATCTGTTAACATTTATAGTAGGATTGTAGGAGGCATGTATAGGTAAGCAAGAATCAAAATTTATAGTCTTAACTTGAGTTGTGCAATTGGTCTTTCCACTCTTTCAAATAGTCTCTAATTTGTGCAGCTGAGTGGGAGTTATATCCACCTCACCGTATACATCGCGTGCTATCTCCAACCTAGACTTAAAGAGTCTGGGCTCAACAATAAATGGAATAGGAATATTCCCCATCATCAAATCCCTAGGGAATAAATCATTTGTAGAGTCCACTTTAAGAGCATTACCCTAAGGCTTGAGAGGCTCCACCCATTTTCCATAAACACTAATACCCCTAGGAAGGGACCAAGAGTTTGAAGTAGATTGACCTATAGATACCTCTAGTCTAAATCCTTTAGGCACCCATATTTTTTTTTGAAATTGCTTCTCATAGTGATGTAGAATATATCCATATTAGTGACATCTTACACAATAAAAGGGGATATTTCATTAAGATAATGTAACGTACCCACATGTTACACAACTACTTAGATACTCATTTGCAGCCAAAACAAAGAAGAGCACAATATTGGCTCTATAAAAATCACAAAAGTTTAAAAACAATAGATTAATTAACTATAGGTGAGCCCCATTTAAATTTTATTAAGCGGAAGCATAGTTCAAAACTTCTTAAAAACACATTAATTGAAGTTAAATAATATTAAACTATCATTAAGGAGTTTTTGACGATTAAAATTTGCCTTTCCGAACCAAACTGTCAATCCCAACACTTACTTGTCGATATCAATATCGGTAGTCGGGAGTCTGAACACCATGAAAATAAATTAAACCTTCCCTCCCAACTTCTGATTTCCAATGTTCATATTCGGGAGTCGGCACTCCCAAACGGAAAATACAAACACAACTCCTGACTCCTGACTTCTAATGTCGGTATTCAGGAGTTGGTGCAAACAAATGAAAAACATAAACACAGCTCCTACCTTATGATTTCCAATGTCGACAGTCATGAGTCAGAATATCAACCACGAAAACATAAATAGCTCTCCCAACTTTCAACTACAAACGTTGGCAATCGAGAGTCAACACTCTGAAATAAAAACTTCAATGATCACTTATGATTCTCGACGTTGGCACATTGGAAGTTGGGAGTCCGCACCAACATGACGAACACGACAACAAACACTTTCGACTTCTGATTTCTGGCGTCGACACAATGGAAGTCGAGAGTCGAACACATAACATTGCATAAATGTCAGTCCCGACTTCCGATTTCCAATGTTGACAATGCAAGGATCGGAACATTGGCACGAAAAAACAATAAGTTCAACACTTAGCCAATTTTCAATCAAAATGACTAAGTAAAGAGTTGGCTCTCAAATTAACGAATTCAACAACAACTTCACGACTTTGATTACTTAGTCTGATTAATAAAAATGTAACCAATTCATGAGGAGAAATCATGGTGATTCAAACCAAAATTTCTAAGAATTTCATCCTCAAATTGGCATTGAATTGTCAGTCGATTAAAGACTCTAATGAACCACAATGATTCAAAATCAAGCTTTGAATAACTTGGTCATGCTAACATAGAACCTCAAGCAAAGTTCTATGATACTTTATGGAAAATCGAGCTAACTGTTTATAAATATTTGATTAACAACAAACACAGGACCAAAACCATTATACCATTTTTCCTATTCATTTCATTCAAACTTTCCATTATGTTCTATTAGCAACAAATATCCTGTATAATTCTTTATCATTCTCAAATCTTGTTTCCTTTTCCATTAAACTCATTCAAAG
This sequence comes from Pseudotsuga menziesii, assembly GCA_001517045.1. NCBI lineage: Eukaryota > Viridiplantae > Streptophyta > Pinopsida > Pinales > Pinaceae > Pseudotsuga > Pseudotsuga menziesii. Next base: position 167,489 of record LPNX010262499.1, read on the forward strand.
CAAGTTAAATATTATGGACTATGTATTAAACTAGGTGATGTTTCAAGCACAACCAACCTAACATAGTCAACATTCAACCTCTCCAATACATGTTACCCCTTTTACTTAGATTTTTAAGGTTGTTTATTAAATGTATGCTACTTTCATTGAGCCAAACAGACTCAAACCTCAAACATTATATTAGAATAGTTAAAGATCGAAACACTTTGTTATTTTAAATGAAACTTTAGAGCTAAGCAGATACTATAAAATTACAACAACTTAGACTTATTAAGATTCTTTTAAACCTTTAACAACTCTCAAATAAAGATTCAAGATATTCAAACAACTTCCAAATAAACCAATCCTTCTTATTGAATTCATGCAATCCTCCTCTCTCTTCGAATCCACTTTTCTTCCACCATGAATTCACTTGGGCATGTGGCTCCTCTGCCTGCCCACACATGGTTTCTCTCAACAAGCCAGGTCTAAACACAATTAAGATTCTAATTAACTCTTAATCAATTCCTAAACCTCACTTATGGTTCAACTAGGTTTAAGGCTTGATCACATGGTATAGACTTAAAACGTGGCCTAGGTCATATTTAGGCAAGGTTTAAGGTTAAGACAACTATAATCCCCCCTTTTCAACCTCTGGTGAATACTTGGATCCCTGTTATTTTTTAGCATTCAACCTCTTCATAGTCAATTGTGAAATTTTATATGAACAATAACAAAATATGAATGTACAACCTTTCAGGTATTCACAGCTTACAATTAATTTGACCTCAACCAGATTAGGGATTTAGGCCAGGGGTGTTACATTCCTCTCCCCTTAAAGTCTACATCATCCTTGGTGCTTCATTGTTCAAAATACAAACAAAATTTTCATATTTATTTACATATATACATTTCAAAATAGGTGGGGATATTTTCCCCTCATCTGATCTTCAAATTACCAGGTAGCTTCCTCGGGTTTATAGTGGGTCCATTGGACCTTTACTTATCATATGGCTCTACTCCTGGGTGCTTTGATTCTTTTTCCCAATATGCAAATTAGATGAGCTAGAAATTCTCCTTCGGGTTCCACTTGTATCACAAATCAATCAAGTACATGATTAGGATTATAAACATATTTCTTTAGCAATGAAACATTAAAAACATTATGAATCTTGACAGAAGGAGGTAAAGCTAATTCATAAGCCACTACCAATTATGCTTAAGACTTCAAAGGGTCCACAAAATCTAGTTGCCAACTTTTTACAATTGCCAAGATTTAATGAACTTTTTTTGCCTCTAACCTTCATGAACACTTTGTCCCCAACTTGAAATTCTCTGTGCATTCTATCTCTATCAACATAATTCTTATGCCTGTCTTGAGCTACCTTCAAGTTATGCTTAATTATGGCTACATGTTGTTCCATGGCCTTAGTCATCTTTGGCCCAATTATGAACTTATCCACCGGTTTGTCCCAATTCACCAACACATTACACTTTCTACCATAAAGTGCTTCAAATGGACTCATCATTAATGATGCCTGATAGCCATCACATACATCCTGAGCACGTATTCAATGACTTAATTTACTCGCTCCATTTATCCATTTGACTACGGATGATAAGTTGTACTAAAATTGAGTTTGGTTCCAAATTCTTTGATTAAACCCTTTTAAAGTTTGGAAGTAAACTTGGAATCTCGATCGGAACGATTGCCTTAGGGATGCCATGTAGCCTAGCAATTTCCTTCATGTAAATCTCTGTGATCTTGGCTACTTTACATGTTGATTGAACTGGTACAAAGTGGGCTAACTTTGTCAACTTGTCAACGACCACCATGATTGTAGAGCCATGCTACCTCAATGTCCTTAGCAACTTGGTAATGAAATCAATGGTAACTACATCCCACTTCCATTCTGAAACATGCAATGTATGAAGTACACTAGTAGGATATTTGTACTCTACTTTTACCCTTTGGCATTGTAGGCATTAAGCTATGTACTTGGCCACATCTTTCTTCATACTTGGCCACTAGTACTCCTTTTTAACTGTTGTAAAAGTATTTTGGTGACCTGGATGACCTGCATAAGGAACATTATGCATTTCCTGTAATATCAACTTCCTCGAGTCACTTTCTTCTTGTACATAAATTATGTCATTGAAAAGAAGAATTCCATCTTCAACTAATGCATATCTAGAAAAATTTACTGGCTTGTTTCTAGCCTCCAATGTTGCCACAACCTATAGATAATGACTGTGTACTTTCATTGCCTCAAGCAATTTGATTTGTAGATCAGATTTCCAATTACTAATGGTTGAAAGGTTCATGACTTGATTCTTCTTACTAAGTGCATCTTCCACTCTATTTTCTTTGAATTTAATGTACTTAATTTCAAAATCGAGCTCACTTAGGAATTCAATCCATCTCATTTGTATAGCATTCAAATGTGGTTGCTCAAATAAGTATTTTAGGTTGTGATGATCAGTTTTTAATTCAAATTTATTTCCCGGGAGGTAAATGTCTCTACATCCTTAGCGCATGAACTATAACAACTAACTCAAGATCATGAGTAGAATAGTTTTTCTCTTGCTCTTTTAGTTTTCGCGACTCATAGCAAATAAGATGCCAATCTTGCATCAAAACTCCACCGAGTCCTTCCAAAGATGCATCAATACACACCATGTACTCCTTATCTAGATCCAAATTTTTAATATTGGGGTACAAGTGAGTAACTCCTTTAATTGATTGAAGCTATCTTCACACTTCTGGATCCAAATGAATTTCATACCCTTCTTATGTGAAGATGTGACCATATATGCAATCTAAGAGAAAGCTTCTATAAACTTTCTATAATACCCAACCAAACCCATAAACAATCTAACCTCAAACACGTTTCTTGGAGTAGGTCATTCTTGTATTACCTTTATTTTAATGGGGTCCACTGTTGTGCCTTCTTTTGAGGTAATGTGACCCAAATACAATAATTGCTTTTGATAAAACAAACATTTTTCTGAGTTTAGCGCACAACTGGTTCTCCCTCGTAATTTGTAGGGTAATTCTGAAATGTTCTTCATGTTCTTGTTTAGATTTAGAATATATCAATATGTCATCCAAAAACACAATAATGGATTTATCCAAAAACTCCTTGAACACTCCATTCATCAAGCACATAAATGTAGCAAGGGTGATTTTTGTCTCTCTCAACTGATAAAAAAGGTCATCAATTCTCGGCAATGGATATTTGTTCTTAATTGTTGCTTTATTTGACTATTTGTAGTCCACGCACAACCTCAGTGTACCATCTTTCTTTCTTGCAATCCCCAGGATGAAATGTTAGGGCGTATGCAACCCTTCTTCAACAACTCTTCTATTTGCATCTGTAATGCATTTAGTTGTGGAATGCTCATCCTGTAAGGTGATTTGGACGTTGGTAGACCTCTAGGCACTAAATCAATAGTAATGTCTAATTCCCGTCTTGGAGGTAACCCGAGTACATCTTGGAATACATATGCGAATTCCTATAGCAACGAACACTCTTCAATACTATGGTTCCCATAAGCTGATACCTCCTCGACATGGATCAAATATAATTGACATCCCTTCTTGAGATATTTCTTCATTTAGATAGTTGAAATCTGCCTTATTGAAATCAGTCTTAGGATTCCTTCAATCTAACATTATTACCATCCTCATCGAGGCACATTAAGCTTTTGTTATGGAAATCAAGAATAACATGATGTTATTCTAGCCAATCCATCCTAATTAACATATCATATGAACCGAGAGGGATAACATCCAAATCCGATTTAGTACGATGTCCATTCATTTCTAAGCAACAATCCTTAACCACTGAAGTAATCGTTCTCTTTATACATGTAGCTAGTTGTACCATTCGAGGTTTACACAACTTACTGCTCTTTATCTTTCCTTTTTTAACCAAATTAGTATTTTGATAGTTGTAAGAAGCTCCATAATCATAATTGAACAAGGAAAATAATTTATTTTACCTTCAATTTTAATCATTGGTGACTGGTGGTGTGTCTGGTGATTGTCCAAGGTTGCATAAATAAAAGGAATGTTTCTTTCACACTATAAATACCAACTTCCTTGTTTTTCCTTTTCGGACATTTATTGAGGTAGTGGTTGCCTCCACATTTCCAACACACTTGCAAGAGTTTCTTTTGTCTAGTTGACTCGTCATCCTTACTTCACTTTGTAGAGTGGGTTGCTTAAAAATATATATACAAACTCTATTTATTGTCATAAGGCTTAAAACCCTTTTTCCTTAGATCCTACTTATCCTTTAGTTTACCTTTCCAGCTCTTATGTAACTCCCGCCTGTTCTTACCTTGTTCACACAGGCATTTAGACTTCCATATGCACTCCTTCAAGGTACGAGACTCATCATAAAATATTTTGTCCCTGTATAATGTTGGTAAACCACTAATAAAACCTTTGGATCTTAACCTTTTATCCTTGGATAAAGTCCAAATAATTTAACAACTCAAGGAATATTTTCAATTACTCATCCATTGTCGTGTTACCCAATTTGAGTTCAAAGAATTCTTGCATCATTTTATCATAATACAATTGACACAAGTATTCATGCTTGAAATACCTTTCGAAACTATGAGAGGAGCCGAACGTGAGAGAAATGCTAGCTCTCACGTAGCCTAGTTTCTCAAGCTTTGCATGCGCACCAGCACTGCATGCAGCTCCCACTCTGCCCTTCTCCAGCCATGATCTATCTGGATCTAAAACTTGGATCAGATTGAAGTAGCTACCGACCTTTTCCCTTGCCAGGATTGGGATGGATCCTCTAGAGGATATAAGCCCGAAAGAACGAAGGAGGACTTTGGATGCAGCATTCAGGGCCCTCATGGCCTCCACGCTCCGCCTCCTTCATCCGCAGCAGATGAAGGAGATAATTTTGTGAAAAGGGCTAATTCTCCTAGAATTCAAATCTTGTCAGCAACTTCAAAGATGAAAGCCCTCGTACTGAGTGAGCGAGGGTTGATTAGATAGTTCACCGGCATCTGGCCATCACCAAAAACAATGGATCTCTAGGTGAAAAAAAATTGGATGACTCTGATCTCCGGGGGTCTGCAACACTGCTTCTGTGGCAAGGGATTCTTCACCTTTTTGTTTGAAAATAAATAAGACAGGGATCTAATATTCAGAAGTGGACCTTACTTCATGGACCCTCGGGGGGTTATACCTAAATCGGTGGAGTTTATCATTCGATCCAGAAAGGGATGTGCCTTCTGCAATCCCATTCTGGGTTCGTCTCCCCCATATCCCGTTACACTGTTGGAATGATGAAACACTTCAGGAAATATGAAACTCTCTCGACAAATACATAGACAAGGCAGAACCAAAGGGCCCTCTATTCTCCTATGCATGGATCTGTGTAGAGGTTGATTTAGAAAAGGGGCTATTGGAAATTGTAAGTCTCTGCATGGATGGTTGGGAACATGCTCAAAAAGTTGATTATGAGAAACTATCGTTCAAATGCAAAAAAATGCCACGAGTACGAACATTTTGTCAAAAAATGCCCTAAAGCAGTGCAGGAAGACCCAAAGAAAACTCAAGAAGAAGGGTGGCAATAGGCGAAAAAAGAAAGGAAAACGACACCAGAAAACTTCGAGTCAAAATATACGTAGGCAGAGAATGGAAAAGCAGCATATTAAGGAGAAAAGGAGGCCACAAAAAATAACTAGTTTAACCTTTTGAATGTTGAAGAGGGGGAAATCATATTGAACGAAGTGAATGTTGAAGAAGGCAGATCGTATCCACATGAAATCTTAGCAGGAAACAACATTCCAACAACTTCACCTAGGAAATAAAGGCTTGATGCAGAGATGGATGACTCCCCATCGCTTGGAGGATCTTAGGCTGAAAGGGTAAAACAAAGAAGAGCCTCTTCCTTTGTGCGATCCCCCAACTCATCCTCAAATGGATCACAAGAGATTCCTGAAACTGGTCCAAATACCAGAGGAAGAAAATCACAAAGGTACCACAAAGAGCAGGAAGCAGAGAGAGAATTGGACCTTAGAAGGTAGAGCAGCATTGAAGAAACAAAGCTCCTACAAAATCACAAAAACAGATGGAAGGTCTAGAGTAGGGCCTCAATCAATCAATAAGTAATGAAAGTTGTCTCTTGGAATTGCAAAGGACTGGACAAAGAAAACAAAGTGGAAGCCATAAAAGGCATTATTAAGTCTGAAAGGCCAGACATCCTGCTTCTCCAAGAGACAAAAATGAGTGATGTGGAAGTCGTGACGCTGTCACAACACTTTTGGAAAACTAACCAGGGAAATGTCATAAGCTTCAGAGGGGCTTCGGGAAGACTAACGACTTTTTTTTCAAGCAAGTATGAGATCACAAATTTCAAGGATAATCAACATTGGATCCTAACCGAGTTTCGGGAAAATGATTATCCAAATGTTAGCTTTGTATGCAACGTGTATGGCCCAACACATTGCAGAGATAAGAAAACTTTCTGGAACAGTCTAGCATCTTTAAAAGATGAAATGGAAGGGAAAGAACTCATAATCGCTGGGGATTTCAATGCTACCAAAGCACAATCAGAGAAAATAGGGGGCTTCAGTGTTAGAGATATCTACAGGGAAAACATGGAAGACTTGATCTTCGAGCTGGATCTACTAGATCTGCCTTTAAAAAATGGGAAATACACGTGGAGTAACAAAAGGACGGGTGTAGGATACATCGTGGCGAGGATTGACCATTTCTTGGTAAGTGCCTCTTTCCTTCTTAGAGACCTCAATCCTACTTCTTTTACTTTTCCCTCAGTTGTCTAAGATCATAAGCCGATATCCTTGGTGTTAGAAACCTCTGTAAACCTTGGTCCCATACGCTTCCACTTCAACGCCTCTTGGCTGCAAGAGGAAAAATCCATGGACATTGTAAAATATGCTTGGATATTGGATTACATTGGCTCTCCTAGTTACATTTGGGAGAGCAAGCTAAGAAAGGTTCACTATGAGCTGAAATCCTGGGAGAAAACAGAATACAAAAGCGCTAGCAATGGGAAAAGCCAGCTTCAAAATGGGCTAACAGTGCTGCATTCCAAGATGGAAAAGGAGGAAATCACCCCCCTTTTTATCAACCAAGAAAAAGAGTTAATTCTAAAGATCCTCAATGCAGTCAAATGGGAGGAAGAGGAATTGAGGGTGAAATCCAGACAACTATGGTTAAAATGAGGGGACAATAGCATAGATTACTTCCACAAGCAAACAAAAGCAAGGCTCTACTTTAACATGATCAAAGAACTAAAGGACAAAGACAGTAAGAGGATGGTGGAGCAGGAGGAGATCAAGGATCGTGTTTTTTAGCAATTCAGAGATCTATACATGGACAAGGAAGAGACTGATCCACTAGTGTAGGCTGAACTCCTCTAAGGAATACCTTCCCTTATTACGGAGCAGGATGACAAGGATTTGTCTAAACTCATTCTGGAATTTGAGATCAAGGCTACTATTTGGTCTCTGCAAGAAAATAAGGCACCTAGGCCTGATGGGTTCACCATCAATTTCTATAGGGCATCCTGGGATACTATCAAGGAGGATTTGAAAAGAATGCTTAATTGGACGAGAAGAAAGGACAAGGTTGGAGGGGCACCAACTCTTCCTTTCTCACTCTGATTCCAAAAGAAAAAGAAAAACAATCTCAATAGATCGCTTCAGGTCTATTTCTTTCTGTAATACCTCATGCAAAATACTCTAAAAAATTCTAGCCACAAGATTGAAGAAAATTATGGGAAGGATAATCTCAGATACTCATGGAGGATTTATTGTCGGGTGTCAAATCCTTGACAACATCATAATTGTCCAGGAAGCAATCCACACCAGCATGGAGAGAAAGCAGCAAGGTATGGCTTTAAAGCTCGATATGGCTAACGCCTTTGACCGAGCAAATCATTTCTTTTTACTTGAAAGCATGTCAAAGTTTGGTTGTTCCTCAAGGTTCATTAGATGGATTAAGGCGTGCATCAGCAGCCCCTGGATTGCTCCATTGGAAAATCGTAGACCAACCAAGTTCTTTCAAGCCACCAGGGGAATCAGGCAAGGCTACCCGTTGTCTCCATATCTTTATCTACTGGTAGCTGACACTATGAGCAGAAAGTTGCAACAACAACAAGATATTGGGGAGCTCAAGGTTCTGAAAATTGCAAGAGGTGTTAGAGCTGTAAATCATGCACAGTTCATTGATGATACCATCCTTCTTTGTGGCATGTCCACGATCATAGTAAAAAGGTTCAACAGAGTGCTCTCCACTTTCCTTAATGCTACGGAAGGTAAGCTAAATGTCACTAAATCCAAAGTATATGGTTGGAATTGTCCTCCCGGTATCATGGCAAAGATATCACGAATCATTGGATTCGAAGGAATTACAACATGGAATTCGATCATCTACCTGGGCATTCCCATATTCAAGGGGACAAAAAGAAGGTTGATTGGCATGGACTGATTGATAAAAGAAATAAACGAAAAAAACAATGCTTGGGGTACCAGATGGCTCAACCCAACAAGAAAGATAGTTCTCATAAGTTGTTCTCTCTGCTCAACCGATTTATGCTTGCTCAATATCACTAGCTCCTAAAAAAATTATACAGGATATCAATGGGATGATTCAGAACTTCCTCTGGCAAGGAGGAAAGGAGGCCAATACCAAAAAATTTAATTTGATTAACTGGGACGTGGTGTGCAGTCCAAAACAGTATGGTGGAGCGGGAGTCAAAGACCCACGCGATATGAATATGGCACTAGGGGCAAAAATACTGTGGAGAATTTGCACTAGAGAAAGAACCTGGTGGAAAACGACCCTGGAAAAAAAATTATGTGAGGCAATAGAAGGAGGTGCGTGGACATAATAAGCATGAGCAGAGCTGGGTCTCCAATCTGGGAGCTCTGAAAAAATTCAAAATTTTTAATGAAAGATAACATCTACTAGATTGTTGGGAATGGAAAACGAATCAAAATATGGCAGGAAAAAATTGGTCTAAAATCGCTAGCAAACTTCTGTCAGGAGCTGAGCGAGCTAAAGGTTTGGTGTGAGCACAACAACTACATAACGCTCTGTGATATTTCTGAATGGATGAGAAGCGACAGATGGAAGGGATGGAAAAGCATGGAACCTCCAGCACACCTCCAAGAAGACTTCAGAGTGTTCCTCACGCTCATGCATGGGCAAGCACCGATGCATATAAACTCTGCTGACAGCCGTGGATGGGGAAAATTGGGTGTTTATTCTGTAAAAGAAGGATACCACATGGTTTATAAAAGGAAGAGGAGGATAATAAAAAGCAACAGGTGGAATAAAATCTGGAGCAGCGATGGGTTGCCAAAGGTAAACTTCTTCTTTTGGATCCTAGCCCACTGGAAAGCCCTGACAGTCGAGAACATAAGGAAGAGATGGATTGTAGGTATGTTACAATGCATATTGTGTAAAGAGGAGGAAAGATTAAATCATGTATTCATAGAGTGTAATTTCATGCATAAAGTCTGGAGCGAGGTTCTCAAAGAACTAAATATGAATATTACATTGCCAACAAATTGGAATGAAATTTTCTTCAGCTGGAATGATTACTATCAAGGTACATTGAATACAAAGCTAGACTCTCCCAGAGCATGGGAAGCTCTCCCAAGGTTTGTATGTTGGAAAATATGGAATGCAAGGAACAAGGAGATATTTGAAGGAAAAAGCGCCTGTATTAATAAAGTTTCTGTCACGGTAAAGGCTCTATGGGTGGATACTTTATCCATAAGAGGAATGAAAAGCATAAAAAATGAACCTCTTATGGTGGAAGAAAGATCTTGGATGGCTGACATCCTTTGGAATCCTTCCCCTTGTATCAATCCATCAAAGAAGTTGGGACTCCCATGCTGGCAGATAAGGATGAGCATGGATGAATTGCAAAATTGGAGGATTAATACAGGAATCGATTCATTATTCTTTGATGGTGCTTCGAAAGGCAATCTAGGGATTGCAGGTCCAGGTGGAGTAATATTTGACTACAAAGGGAACAAGAAAAAAGAGTATGCCTGGGGCATTGGGAGGGCAACAAACAATGGAGTGGAATGGTATGCTCTAATCAAAGGTTTGGAGATGGCTAGAGAAATGGGGATTGAGGAAATGAACGTTATAGGAGATTCTTTAATTGTCATCAGGGAAGCAAGAAATATCTCCAGAGACTGGAAGACTCCTTCTACAAAGACACATCATATGCTCTTCTATTTAGCCAAGGAATTCGAAGCAATTACGTTCATGCATGTTTTGAGAGGACAGAATCTACAAGTGGATAGCATGGCAAATAAAGGGATGGTTTGAATTGCGGTGTCTTAGAAAAGGATAGTGTCATCAGCAAAAATGTTTGGATACCTTAACTTCTAATTTTTTTTGTAATGCTTTGTTTCTGCATTTTATTACTTGGGCAATTTGTAAGAAGATATAACACTCATAACATAGGCAATCTCCATGACAACTATAAGCTAGAGAAGGAGGATCAAGGAGAAAGGGATGATGTCCTGATAAGGGGACAATCCGCTTTGTTTTTTGTATTCACATTCTTTTTCTTATAATAAAAAAACTCACAACCGTTTCTGTTAAAAAAAAAGAAATGCCTTTGGAAACTCCTCCATGAGATATGTCTCTCGTTCAAATTTTCAACCTGCACCAACTGTTTTTAGCATTGGTAGGCCTTTCCCTCGAGGCCTACCGAAACTTTATACAATCACCATTGTTAGTTCATATCAAAATCATATACATGATATAAAATTGATTTTCAACTAATAGCTTGAAAACTTGATACAATCACCATTGTAGTTCATTTCAAAATCATATACATGATATAAAACACATTAAACATATAAAATTGTCATACAAGAAGTATTTTAATTTCAAGTAAATCCAAAATTTTCCATTTTATAGATTTAAAAAACAATCCAGAGGCTACATGTCACAACTTAGCTTTGATACCAATATGTAACGTACCCACACGTTACACAACTACTTAGATACTCATCTGTAGCTAAAACACACGAGCATAATATTGTCTCTACAAAAATCATAAAAGTTTAAAAACAATAGATTAATTAACAATAGGTGAGCCCCATTTAAATTTTATTAAGCGGAAGCATATTTAAAATCCTCTTAAAAACACATTAATTGAAGTTAAATAATATTAACCTATCATTAAGGAGGTTTCGATGGTTAAAATCCACCTTTTCTTAACCAAACTTTCAATCCCGACACTTACTTGTCGTTCCCGACACCAGCAGTGTCGATATCGATATTGGTAGTTGAGAGTCAACACGCCATAAAAAGAAACAAAACCTTCCCTCTTGAATTCCGACTTCTGATGTTAGCAGTTAGGACTCGACACTCCCAAACGAAAAATACAAACACAACTCTCGAATTCCAACTTTCGACGTCGACAGTCGGGAGTTAGCACACCCAAATGAAAAAACACAAACAAAACTCATGACTTCCGACTTCCAACGTCGGTAGTTGGCATGTCAACCACAAAAAAACATAAATAATCCTCCCAACTTTCGACATCAGCAGTTGGGAGTTGGCACTATTAAATAAAAACTTCAACGATCACTCTCGACTTTCAATTCTCAACGTCAACACATCAGAAGTTGGGAGTCAATGCCAACATGACGAACACAACAACAAACACTGCCGACTTCCTATTTTTGAAGTCGGCATGTCGGAAGTCGAGAGTCAACACCATAACATTGCATAATTGTCAGTCTTGACTTTTGATTTTTGATGACAACAACTCCAGGATCATAACATCGACACAAAAAGCTAATGGTCCTGATTTCATGTCAGCACCATAACCAACTGTCTCGATCACACCATATCAATCAATTCAATACTTAGCCAATTTTCAATAAAAACGACTAAGTAAAGAGTTGCATCTCTAATTAATGAATTCAACAAAAACTTCATGGCTTTGATTACTTAGTCTGATTAATAAAAACTTAATCGATTCATGAGGGGAAATCATGGCGATTCAATTTGAAATTTCTAAGAATTTCATCCTCAAATTGACACTAAATTTCAACTAGTTAAAGACTCTAATGAACCACAACTATTCAAAACCAAGATTCTAACAACTTGGTCAAGATAACACATAACGTCAAGCAAAGATCTATGATACATTGTGGAAAATTGAGCTAACTGTTTATAAATCTTTGATTAACAAACAAAACACACGGCCAAAACCATTATACCAATTTTCATGTTCATTTCACTCAATCTTTCCATTCTAGTATATTAACAACAAGAATCTTGTGTAATTCTTTGTCATTCTCAATTAATGTTTCCTTTTCCATTAAACTCACTCAAAGGAAGTTAAAGATTATGGAATATGCATTAAATTGGGTGATGTTTCAGCACAACCAACCTAACATAAACAACATTCAACCTCTTGAAGACATGCTGCCCCTTTTACCTAGATTTTTAAGGTTGTTTATTAAATGAATGCTACTTTCATTGAACCAAAGAAACTCATACCTCAAATGCTATATTAGAACAGTTGAAGATCTAAACACTTTGTTACTTTAAACCAAACTTTAGAGCTGAGGAGACATTGGCAAATTACAACTACTAAGACTTGTTAAGGTTCTTTCAGACCTTTAACAACTCTCAAACAGAGCTTCAAGATATTTAAACAAATTTCAAAAAGAGCAATCCTTCTTATTGAGTTCAAGCAAACTTCTAAATAGAAGTAAACCAAGGAAATTTACATATAATTTATTTATTTGTTCAATTACCAATTCAACAAGACTCTAAATAATTTAAATTATCCAAATGAAATTACTTACAATGAATTATTGTATTTTCATAAATTTCATCAATTCAAGTAAACTTAAAATAGTAAACACCTTACAAGATTTCCTTTGGGTACTTATGTGTAACCAAAATGATTAGGCAACTGACTGCGTGGGAGGCACACTCCACCCAATCGTAGGTCTCTGCCCAACCTGTACTGTTTCAACACTTAGAGACCACCCCCGAGTTGAGATCCATGTATTCACCAATCAAGTATCTCCCCAACCCTCTCTCTCACTCAAAAGTTTAGACACTTTTGGTAAACACGAACATTGGTTTGTAGGCCAATTCCACACCAAACAGTGCAATCCACCTCATAGTGTCTTTTTGCCGACGTACAGTGAGAAACATCATTGCTACAGTGCTTCGAATTTCACTAGGGCAGTTCATACACTATTTGCCATTTCATTGGAAAAACATCCAAGGCAAAACAAGAACAACAATTAAGTAGCTAAGGTGACAAGAAATACGTTCAAGCTTCATGATTAACGTTTTTCAGATTCTGCAATAGAATCAACATTTTTCAATTTTGTAACGGGCAACCACGTAATAAAAAATAGATCGCATTCTTCTTTTCCCCAAAATATGTCCCTCCTCTCTCTTTAAATCCTCGAATTCACTTTTCTTACAACTCTAAGCCCCCCCTTTCAATCTTTGGTGAATACTTGGACCACTGTTCTTTTTCAGTGTTTAATCTCTTTGCAGTCAGTTGTGAAGTTTTATATTAACGATAACAAAATATGAATGCAAAACCTTTCAGATACACAATTTACAATTCATTTGATCTCAACCAAACTAGGGGTCTAGGCTATGGGTGTTACACTAAAAGCCAGGTATATGTTCTTCCTCCCTACCACTGGGTCCATATATTCATACAAACCTTGTAGAATGTTGAGCTCAACCAAGATATTGGCCACTGACCGACAAGTATTAGTGATGTAACTATCGTTGGCAATGATGAATTTGCCCAACTTATCATCAATCTCCTTCAAGTGAGGTTCTATCTAGAACTCAAAAGTCAAACAAGGCAACTTAACCCACACTAGAGTGATGGAGGCAAATTCCCCTAAAGAGTCAAACAAAGGATGCCACGGTTTCATATATGAACCAACACCCTTTGATAATATGGAGGGCATCTTCATGACTTCTAATATAAAACCCAACAACATGTAAACCAACAAATGTAAGATTAGATAATAACCCACAAGAGGCAACCATTATGAACGCATCCACAAATTCAAGGAGTTCATGGAACCCTTCGGACACAAAATTTACCAATTAGAGTGTGTCCTTTAAACTCCACAATTTGTGCCACATGGATATCTTACCTAACCATTAGGGATAATGTCCCTCCTTTCGACCTAATAATCTTCCTCTTCTTCCTCTATTGCATAGTTGTGCCTTTAGGTAAAAAATTGTGAATCTCTTCAAAATTGAGCTTCCCACTAATAAAACCAAGCCTAGGATCAAGAACATCCATCTTAACTTTCACAATTAGACTAGAGTCATGACTACCAAAAGGTACCCTGCAAGGTATGGAGTTCGTTAGAGCACATGTCCGAACACCTAATGTGCATTCAACTCCCAACAACATGGATGGAGAGGAATCCCCCGCCTTGTATTCTATCCTTAACACCGTATCCTTGAAACAAGCTTCCAATAAAGGAGGGTATAACAGGGTTGCACAATGACCCCCAACCCCTCTATCCAAAGTATATTGCAATTACCCTTTTTTGGTACAAAAACCCCCCACGAAGCTAGATAGACTTTCATCTAGTACTTTCGGTGGGAGAGGGGAGGAGAAGATTTGTTCTTCACTGAGGGTATCCTCAACATAATCGACGAGTTGCACTTCATCACCTCTTCGCTGAATCACCAACTGAAAATCTACCTCCATCCACCCCACATGAAAAATGTCTTATCCAAACATTTTAACCACACTTGAAATTTCTAACTCTTTTTATAAACTTAAAAAAAATAATTTAAACAATTTCGTTTCAACATGTGATAGATAACACTCCATCCCAACTACTAAACCACTATACTTATTATTTATATATCATCATTTCCATACTAGAAATGAAAACAAAGTATTTATAACTTATTACTTATATATCATCATTTTCATACTAGAAATGAAAACAAAGTATTTATAATACTAGTATAGATCCATTTTAAATCTATATTTATCAAACACCCATGTGGATCCAATTTTTTGAGGTGTACATTTTTTTACCATTTCGATCCCTCTAGATACTTAGATCTAGGTTTAAAATGGATCTATGCTAGTTTGATTTTTTATATATTTTATTTAAGTCGATGTAATTTATATTTTAATATTTTTTATTTCTGTCTGCTAACATAACCTTACTAATATGAGAGGATCTCCCCATACTTGAAAAGCATCCTCTTAAAGACGGTATGCCTAGGGCAGAATTTATTTATTTATTTATAATATCAAATGAAATAAAAACCCACTAGCCACACCTAATATGTTTAACACATTAAATATAATTTTCATATCTCGGAAAATTGACCGAAGTAAAAAAAATCTGGGAAAATAGACACAGGTTCGGGGTAGAGCCACGGCAGACCCGAAGCTGCTAGGCTCGGATCTACGCTGAACCTTTAACCCAATAATCCTATGTTCCATCCATACACCCTAATTTCACACAAATCCCGTCTTCGCTTCCTTCTCCCCCTCTGCGTTGCATCGCATCAGTAGATCACCGGGTTCTGTTTGAGTCAGCAGATCACTCGGCTCCCTCAGGTAAGTCTTTTATAAAATTTTTCTCATTCCTTACTTTTTCCTATCATATTAACAACAAAACCCTGTTCTATTTGATGAGGATTTCTGTCTGATAAACCCATCGTGTTGTATGCATTATGGGGTAGTTAGAATATATGTATCTTCATTTGCAGTTTTCTGACCCACTTTCAGGAGTTTTATTAGCGGCTCCATGAATCTTTTTTTTAAAAGGCTTTTTGACCCAACTTGGGACATTTGATTGATGGGTATTACTTCCGTTCAGTGAATCTGTCGCGTTTCTTTTTATTTTTTTCATTTTTTTTACAATAGATGGAAGCATTTGCATTTCGGGTAGTGGGGTTGGTGGTTTCGTAACGATTTAAGGCTTACCAGAACGTACATTTCAGTTTATGTTATGCATTAATGTTATGTTAAATCAATTCGGCCTGGATAATCGTAGGCGGTCATTAGGTTATTAGTTGAGAAAACAGCACAGTGCATAAGAACCAGCAGTCTCTTGAGCCCATTTATCTGGCCGGGGTTTTGGTTACCCAAATCTTTTAGTGTCATTCACTTTCAGTGACTTCTTCCTCTTTGGTTGCCCTTTCATCTGGGTGGTTGTAATTGTAGATAAAAGAAACAAGGAAGTACATGACCCGCTGGAGTGATCCATGAACCGTGGTCAGAGTTTCATAGGGGCCGTTGCCTGCATCAGTCATGGCTGACGGTCGCTTGGTCTCATAAGTTTAAACTTGTGAAATGTGTACTTATTTTTCATTTAGCAAATGAAGGGACAGTATTTTTCTAGCTTCTAGAAGGTATAGAGTGCCCTCGAAATGGCACCAAGCATGGAGTGCATCTACTGCACCTTGTAAAGCAAAGGTATGTCACAAGACCATTCGGGAGGCACATAGAGAGAGAGGGGTTTTAAGCCGGGAAAATTTTAGGGCTAGTATTAGTGAGTTGGCCAATTTTCCAAGTGTTTGCCAAAAAGTTTAATTATTTCAAAATTAGTATTTGCCCAGATCTCAATAGAATCTAGGCATTTTATTTGAAAAAGTTACAAAAAGTCTACCAAATATTTCAAGTTGCTTTGTTAAGAATTGTAAAGTTTGGCCAAGGTGTATACACTTACAAAAACGATGGCTCCTTAAATCTTTTTTGATACGTTCACATACATTTCACCTTCATGACCTTGTGGGACAATTTCTAATGATGGGACACCACCCTATTGTCAGAATGCAAAATTTACACGGAATATAATTAACAAATGGTATATATTTTCTTGATTCAAAATAATAGACACAGGTTATGGCTACATTAACAGGCACAGAATTGCAGTTTGGTTGAAAGCTGCTAGAATCGACCTATGTTGAACCTTTAACAAAGAAATCGATCCGCTTATAATATATTACAGATCCTTAATTGCCAAAACATTTATTTCGTCTCTCTCTGCATTGCTTTGGCGTATGCTGGAATGAATGATAGACTATTTGACTCCTAAAATCAGTCAGTGTGTTTGAATCTTTATAGCAATCCCTACATTATGCCCCCAAAGAAAAATAAAAAACCCTCAAATCTATTTGATGAGGGTTTCTGTTTGATAAAAACATCGATTAATATGCGTCTGGGGCAAACTAGGTGATATGTGCATGTATCATGTTCAATCTTTGATCAGCTTTCAAGATTTTTATTAAAAATTCTTCCAAGACTCATGCAGTAAAGTAGGGATTCAATCCATGCTAATTGCATGTCTTACTACTTGTGTTGGGATTTCATTCCACATTAATACTCAATTTTTTGGGGACTTAATCTGCAACGTTTGATTGATGGGTTCTGACTTTGCCATGGTTTTGTATATCAATGGGATTTTTGTTTCTTTTGTTAAAGTTTAGGGTTTAGAGCAAAAAAAAATGTACTTCAATGCAAGTTTAAGCTGCAATAATATAATAAAAAATTACAGAACAGCAGTATTAAAATTAAATAAACCAAACATCAAAATAAAGCAGATCTGATAAATAAATTAGGGTAGAGAATGTTCCTTATACTCAGAGTTACTTTCAGATCAGACTTTGCCTCTCGGAGGCATGCCAATAAAATGGAACAAATCTGGCCCTTACCTGAGGGCGTAGACATGCCTGAGAGAGAGAGAGACAAGTGCCGAGGAATAGGGTTGGTTAAATGCAGTATAAGGTACAGCAGCTTACTGAGGGTGCAATATATCCAAAATCAACTCCAAAAATTAAACCAAGACAGTCAACAAGTGCCTAGCAGTGAAGGGCAGCCAAAAAACCCTCATAATTGTGAATGTCAGTTTCAAAGAAGGCTACAGCAGTGGACATCAGCCACCAGGAGGCAAGTGGTACCCTCAAACAGTCCACATAAATTGTCGCAACCTCCACACACGCTGTGGTACCCTAAACACAGTCCACAACAGCTGTGACAGCCTTCACATAGGCTGAGGTACCCTAAACATAGTCCACAACAGCTGTGGAAGCCTCCACACAGGCAGCGGTAGTCACAAAATGACTCATGGAATCCATAGAACAGTCCACATAGGTGGCGGCCTTCAAAAAGAGTCCATAACAGTCACAAGATGACAAACAGAACCTACAGGACTGTCTACACAGGTAGTGACACTCCAAAACAGTCCAAAACCAGTCACACAGGTAGCAGCCCTCAGAATGCAGGCAGCTGCACCCTAAGCACAAGCAGCAGCACCCAAAAGATACAGTCAAACAGTGGAGAGTAACCCTCAATCAAGTCCAGATTCCACACCTGCAGCGGCATCCTTAAACAAGCCCACACAGCAGACGGCAGCCTCATAGGAGGGTTTTAGCAGTGTACAGCAGCCCTAGGAAGTCACCACAGCCCCAAACAGACCTTAAAAACCAAGAAGCAGCTCCAGGACAGCATATGGCAGCCACAAGAAGTCCCACAGTCCCAAAAACAGACCCTAGCATTAAGTGGCAGCCTTAGAATAGACATTAACAGCAGATAGCAGCCACAGAAAGTCACGGCTCAATCGTCTAGCTGTTATAACCGTAAAAAATGGAGCAGCGTTGTGAAGGAGTATCAATGAAAGAGAGTGTATCAAAACCCGAGAGCAGTAATACACTAAATCAGAGCTAAGTTCCCTCTTCAAGATAGATTACAATGAAGGCTAGGCTTGCTTTTATAACCTTTCAAGACCCCCAGAAGGTTCCACCTTCTATTTGGTCATTGAGGTTAGGGTTACCCAAATAAAGTCAAAATGTCACCCCTTATAGAAAGTTCCACATAAAATATAATTTAATGTTAAGACATCATAACAAAGGGTTAAGGTACCACACTCAAGAGGGGCGCTAGCACAAAGGACCAACAAGGAAAGGGGTCAACACAAGACCAAGCCAACTCAAGGCTAACCACAAGTCAACAAGAGGTGTCACAACAAGGTAGGAAGACAATCCTTCTAACCACAGGACAAGGTGGGAAGAAAACCCTTCTATCCACAAGGAAGGGAAAACAAGCTTTTATTTCTCTCTCTCATTGTATGTGGACCTCAATTGTTCCATACAATAACTGTAAGTTTATCATCACCATATAAGGAAGGTTCACACTGGATGATGTGATCCTCTGGTCCTCCTAAATCCTCCTAAGGTCAATGCTAGTGACTCCATCAAGGGGTGGCTAGTCCCTTGATGAAACAACCTAGCTCAACCATCTCGAAGACCTAGGGGAGGAGAACATCACACATCATCATCTTGGTTAACTGACCAAGATTCGCCTGGTTAACTGACCGCGAATACACCTGCAGGACTTGCTTGGTCCTTGACCAAGAATTTGCTTGGTCCCAGACAATGATGTCTTCGTCTCCTCCTGCAGGATCTGCTTGGTCCTCATGACCAAGAAAGTTAGAAACTGTCTGGTCCCTGATCAGAATGCCCTAGAGATAGATAGGGGTCCTTGCCACATGCTAGGGACTTTGCCATGGCATTGGCCTGCTTGGTCCCAAACCAAGAACGCCAGTAGACTGCTGGGGGCCCTAGGGACTTACACTGCCTGGTTAACTGACTAGGGTGCCATCCTCTCAGAGAATGGCTTTCAAAGTTGCATTATGTTTAACATCTTTTTCTTTTTTAACATATATGGTAAAACCATGCAACTATCTGCGATTTTGGTGAAGGGTATGCAAAGGTTGTGGCTTTTGCACAAATTTAAGGACTGTCAGCTCATACATTTTGGTTTCTGGTATGTATTAAGTAATGTGGGATCAACTGGTTTTGGATAATAGTAGGTATGTTGTCATTAGGTTATTTATTGTGGAGATCACATGCTGCATGGGCATCGATAGTACTGTGGGTACAATGTAAATTATTTGGGGATGTTATACCACTCTAGACACTATAAGGGATCGCTTGTATAAGTTGATGATACATGTAGTAGATTGTTTTAGTTGCCCCCCCCCACATGGTTGTATATTATTATTTGATATTGTTGCTTTTTGGGGTTATTACTTCAAGAGATATTCTTCCACTTCCTAGGAGTTCTTGTGCAATTAATCATCATCATTGTATTTGGGATTTGTGCTCCTTTTGTTTGGTATATTTAGTATTTATCGTGCTCTTTGGGTATTGGTATTAGAGCTTTGGATCATAACAAGGTCATTGGGGCCACAATCTCCCAAGTTTATTTGCTTACAATGATTTCTTCCTTTTTGTTGTCCTTTTTATAGTGGGTAGTTTGTAGTTTTAGATAAAAAGATGTAAGCAAGGACATGTTGTGATCCAATGATTGATCAAATATGGTCAATGCCTCGTAGGCGCTTTGCTCACAATAATGATATGATTGCCTGGGCTTACGAACTTGTGACATGGAAACCTATTTTGCATTTTGCAAATGAATGGAAAGTGTTTTCTAACTTTTAGGAGGTATTTATTGTCTTTAGAGTGACGTTAAATACTTAAGCACAACAACCCTACATTGGGAAGCAAAGTTAGGTAGATTCACAACACCATGTAGGAGGCATACATGGAGAGGTACACAATTTTTCACCTTCACAACTTCATGGGACACTTTCCTAATCATGTCACACTACACTATGGCTAAACATATTAGTTACGCAATGCAATAAACTAAATTTATTTTCTTGAGTGAACAAACAAGACAATTTTAGACTGGATTATTGAGCACACTATAGCCAACCTTGGTGCTACTAGGCTGGATCCTAACAAAATAATCAATCCCATTACACTACATTGCTAGACAATAACTGCCATAAACATTGTTCTCTCTCTACATTGTATTGACGTTTGTTGGAATCAACAATAGATTGTACATTCTTCCCCTAAATAAAATTGTTGTTTTATTTTATGAGGATTTCTTTCAATATACAATTTGGTGGATGCTATAATATATACAAATACTTGTTTTGCAATATCTAACTTGCTTTTAGGATTTCTATTAACATTTCTTTTGGGACTTACATATGAAAGTATGGATTCAATTCATACTTCTCTTAAAAGTCGTTTGTTCAATTTGGAGCATTTGATCGGTTTTACTTTGCTATTGTTTTGTGGATTTGTTTTCGGGGGAGTTTTTTTCCAAGCACACGTAAATATTTTCATTTTTTGGTAGTGGGGTGTGCAAAGTTTGGGGCTCTTGTGATCATTAGGGGCTTCCAACTCATACAATTTGGCTTTAGTTATATATTTAAGTTACGTGGGATCAAGTGGATTTGGATAATAGGAGGTACAGAGTGCTTTATTTTCTTATGTAAACAATAGATTGCATAGGAAATGATCAATAATTGTTTGGGTTGTTGAGGCCTCAACCTCCAATGATTATTTGCTTTTGACAACTTTTTCATTTTTGTTCTCCTTCTCCATTGTGGGTGGATGTAGTCATAAATAAAGTAATGTTCCACCAACTCTTTGGGATGTGGGGAAACACAAGAGCGGCCTTTATAGAAATTTCTTTCAAATTTTAGGATACGTCAACGGGGACGTTTGGGTCTTCAACATAGGCGGTCGACCCCAACAGAAATATTACAAAATTTACATTAGATTACATATAAATTAAAAGTTGAAGCATAAGTCATTAAAATCTTTAATTTTATAATCTAAAAATTATTACTAGTTTACAACATACATCAAGTGAAATAAAATGAAATACAACCAGACATAAGCTATAACTAATAAAATAAAATTGAAAATGCCTATATAGAAATTTCCCTCAAATTTTAGGAAACGTCAAAGGGGATGTTAGGGTCTTCAACATAGGCAGCCCCACCAGAAATATTACAAAATTTACATTAGAATGCATAGAATACATAAAAATTAAAAGTTGGAGCCATAAGTCATTAAAGTCTTTAATTTTATAATTTTAAAGTAATACAAGTTTACAACATACATCAAGTGAAGTAAAATGAAATACATCCATACATAAGCTATAACTAATAAAATAAAATCGAAAATATAACCACATTGAACAGCGAAATTGGGGCTAGAGAGAAGGAAAATAGTGGATGGTGTGGTGCTTTATCATTTAATTTTTTTATTTTTTTGGTCAAAATCAGTCAAAGGAAAAATGGGGATGCCATTTTTAGGAGGAAAATGTTTCCTTCTGTGTTTACCTGAGTTTTCTTCAAATGGGGATGTCGGGGGAACGTTTTCAATGGAGTTTCCAAGTTTCTGGGACATGCAGGGGAGTGGAAGCGCATTTCCTACCCTATGGGATGTGTCCCCGTGTAACACTCATATTTACACTAATTTCTATTGGCTAGTTATTTAGCTCTTTTTTGCTTTTGCTAGAGTACTGATAGGAGTTGCTTTTGCACTCCCACTGTGTATTTACTATTTACGTTGGCTTTACTCTTAATGACCAACTTAATGTGGTCATTCATTGGTTGTGCTCTTTTTCCATTGACCTACTTAATGTAGTTATTAATTGGTTGTACTTGAGCCCCGTTAAGCTACTTACTGTTTCCATTCATTGGATGTTGATAAAATTATATTTTTTGATCTTATTTACTTTTTTTTGTATAAATAGGGGTTTCCCACCTCATTGGTAGCTCTTATAATTTTAAAAATATAATCAACAATTTTTCTTACAGAAGTTTGCCCCCGTTAATCTGATTCTGTAGTTGCAATCCACCTTGGGATGTGCAGGAGTCCCTACTCCTTTGTACTTTAGCTATGTGTTTTTGTTGTTTATCTATATATCACAGCTTAGGTTGTTGGAGCCTAATTCTCTAGATAAAGCCGTTACTGTAGCTAGGATAACAGCAAGTCACATGGAAGCTTTTAGAAAGAATATTTTCTTTGCAAATAGGGGGGATTATGCATGCTTTGTAAACCCTGGTCAAGCAATATGTCAGGAAAGGCGCCTTCCAGATCTAATTATTAGAGATGCAAATGTGCTCAGCTCTGGTCTAATGCCATTGCTCCCTTACAAAACTTTATATGGTTGAATCTGACCCAGAATTTGAACCTATTGGGTTCCAACCTAGGATAAATCTTTAACAAAATAACGAATCCTCATATGCTATATTACCAGGCCCCAATTGCCAAAAACAATGTCTTTGTCTCTCTTTGCATTGCATCAACCAGTGTTGGAATTAACACTAGATCCTTTGGCCCTTAAAGTAAGTATTTATAATTCTTTATTGCAATCACTAGGGCCTACATGGCCCCCAACAAGAGAAGTGAAAAATTTGATGAGGATTTCCATTTGATAAACCCATTGTTTGATGTGCATTTTTGGGGAGGCTAGTTTGTGTCAAAAACTCAAAAAGTCTAAAAACTCTTGGGAAAATTGGCAATGAACTGACAAAAATTTAATAAGCATTAAAGAATGCAAATATTTATGTTTTCTTTTAAATTTAATAATATTTTTCCCTTATCATTTTTAGAAAAAACCACATTCTTCAAACATTTGGAAAAAATCACATTTAGAATTTGGAGAGAGTTGCAATTTTTATATGGTAATTTCTCTGAAGGGGAAAAACTCTACTGCTTTTCTGATTTTTCCGATTTATCATAAAGTTTTTCTACACTTCATTCGGTGTAATTGAGATGTTTACAGGATCACTAATTAGTAATTAGCATTTCCTATGTGTCTCAGATAAATTCAATGCATCACTTTTGTAAAGGTTTTTTGACCATCTCTCTCTCTCTCTCTCTCTCTCTCACACACACACACACACACACTGTTTTTGGACATAACCCTTTGACTATTAACATCCCAATTTTTACTGAGCTTTAATACAAAAAATGGGGCAAGCTGCACATGCATTTTCCACTAGCACTAGCAAAGTCTAATAAAATTCATGGTTGGCTTATGGCAAAACACTGGATATACATATAGCTGCAACCAAATACAAGTCCAAAAATACCAAGAGTCTAGAGAAACCTAAAACAAAGGGCATGACACCTGAGCAGAAACACTAAATAACCAAGCCAACAGTGGGCAGGGACTTGTAATGATCATTTGGGGTTGGACCCCAACCAGCAACTGGAGGATCAACATCAGCCATATGCTGCTCCTAACCCTCATTTGCCGGCTTGGGGGACTGCAAGGACTCAGAAATGGCTAGTGCCAGAGTCGAGAAGTTGTTGTTGTGCATCGAGCAAGGAGGTCAACTATGTTGACACTCCCACCTCTCATGAACTTGCTTGCAACCTGCTTTCTCCTCAATGTAAATGGGCGTGTGAGGGGCCAGTTGGTTTTCTGCTCACGTCGCAGGGGCCCCCAAGGAGGAGTTGTAAATGTGCCATTTCCATCTGAGCCTTCTGCACTGTACTGTGATCTGCAAGGACAGGCTAGCATAGATTAGTGCCTTGCCCAACCACAAGAAAGTTTGTGAAGGCTCTAGTGTCTAACTTATTAAATAAGGCTTCGTTACATTTTTTCCACAAAAAGGAAAGCACTTCAACTCACACAAGCATCCAAGTAGAGTGAAATTTTAGGGCCAAGCAAGATGGTCTCCTAAAAGGGCTTCCTTCCATGTATCGGAGCTTGGGAGGTATTGACAACACAGAGACTCTACCCAGGCCCAGGCTGACTTGGCTAACGGACAAACCAAGGTCCACAACCAATGTTTCAAAGTTTCAGCTTGCCCAGGTACATTATTCTTTTATCTACTGGCAGTCCTCCCATCACTAAGTAGTTTTAGTTGAATATATATAAAAATATGTATGTATATCTTAAATTTTAAGTACTAAACAAAATATTTGCATTTTGGGCCACGAGCTTTGCAGAGGATTGGGGTTTTGTGGTGATTTAAGGGTTTATAGTGCATACATTTTGGTGTCTGTTATGTATTTATGTGGGATCAATTGGTTCTAGATAATAGTAGGTACTTGGTCACTAGGTTATTTCACTGAGGAGACAGCATGTTCCATAGGCACCAGTTGTAGAATGGGCACTGTGTAAACTGGCTGGGCTGTTAGTGTTTTAATTTCCTGTTGCCATTTGCTTTACAATGTTCATGGCTTCTAGATTCATCATTTGTAAAACTTAAAGAGGGATGAGCAAGGCTGTAGTATGAATTACCAACAATTGATTGGGGACCTCAATAAATTGGCAGGATTGACTAATTATGGTTTTTAATGTCCATGTTTTGCTAGTTAGCAGACAGTGCAAAATACAAACTAAGTAGGTAGATGAGCATGGCTGATCAATCACTGAGAATGCCATTGGGATTTCACAAAATCTGTTTTTTCTTACTTTTAACTATTTTTACCTGTAATCAATCAATAAAAAGTTACCACATAGGCACATGTATCCTGTTGTTGGTTTGGATCTCAACTGCAGAAAACTACTTTACTGCATGTTCCTTAATTGCTTCACCTTTTATCTGGCCAGAAGAAAAATGAATACAAAGGAATGCCAAAACAAAGCCATGGCAGTTGCATCCAGCTTAGAAAATGCAAGAGGGATCTGCTATGGGTAGATGTTTCCGAGCTTTGCAAAATAGGTTTTCAAATATAGGAGCTATGCTTATTCTGCTTTATATTTTGTTTTGTCTGCAAGAAATATGTCTAAGAATAGATGCCATTAATGATATTAGTGTAGAGCCTTAATCATCTGTGCCACTCACCTGTTTGTTTCACCTTTTATTTATTTGTAACAAGGCTATGCAATATATACAATTATTTGACTTTTATTTTCCTTTCTTTTTCTTTATGTGAAATAATGTGTTTATTTTTACCTTTGTGTTTTGGTGGGCTCAGTTGGTAATCTGGTTAGAACTTTTAGATAGTTCAAATCCTGTATTTTTATTTGCAACTGGAAATTGTTATGCAGGAGAACATGGCTTCAAAGTTGGTTCAACTGCAGAACAAGGCCGCTGTGGCTTCACAGTTTGTAGCAAAGCATGGTTCTGCCTACTACAAGCAACTATTGGAGCAGAACAAGCAATATATCCAGGAGCCGGCTACCTTGGAGAAATGCAATGAGCTATCAAAACAGTTGTTCTACACACGATTAGCAAGGTTGATCTACTATCATTTGTTTTCTTAGCATTTATTAAATCTGCTTAAGTATATTAGAGAAGACTTTGTTCTGTGAGTTGGATGGAGTTAGAATGTTACAATGCATTGAAATTTTCTATCATGATTTCTCTTGATAATTAAGGATTTTGGCTGCAAGTTACTTAACAATTTTTTTGTCACCACCCTTTAATCCTTCACTTCCACTATTCTAGGCTTCTTGGCAAAATGATGTCAGGGTTTTGAAAAGGGGGTTAGTGTGCTAGTGTTTTTATTATCTTCTTATAAGTTAACTTTTATACATTTTGTTGAAGCACTTTTAAGGCAGATGCAATTCTAAACAATCACTTTTACACCAACTTTGTTGTATCAGTTTTTGCAAAGTCGCCTATGGTTTCTCAAGTTAGAAATCAGATGCTTGAAGCATGTAGAAATTAGTCAGGGATGCAACTAGCATTTTAGAACTGATTCAGCCCTCATCTAATTGTTGTTCATGCCTAATCTACATTGCTTCATGATTGTTTTCCAACTGTCTCTTTATTTTTTACCATGGTCCTTGATTCTTCATTTTCATATTTATCAAGTGTCAATTCTGTTTGGTGAAGATCATCTGTTTATTATAATAAATGTGACATAATAGCATTGTGTAAAAGTCCCCAGAAGTGTGATCTAAATACGTTTCCTATTATAATTTATTAATTTAATAGTTTTTAAGTTTAAAACTTAAATGTGACGAAGAGATGAAAACTTAAAAAAATTAAAGCAGGCTGGAGTTTGATCATCTGTTTATTACTGCTTTTTGTATCTTATTTATCCATGCAGAGTGGACAATAAAGGTTTTATTTTTCTAGTCTTATGCCCTTTATTGAGAACTTGGTGTTTGACTCATTGGCTAGAGTGAGGTGTATATGTATCAAATCTAAACGTTGCAGTAAGTTTGCATATCTGCACTGGAGTTAGTTGCTAGAGTGGGCATATGGCAGGCTTATCATACTGTCAGACTCAACCTTTTTGAATCATGAGTCTTATCAGTCAGCTGACCACTAGGGTATTGGGTCAAACCATGGTTGACTTTCCAGGTTTGACCATAACTTAGTTACTTAAGCCTTGGTGCTGAGTTATTCCGAGTTACCAGGTCACTTCTGAGGTGCTGTTTTGTCAATTCATGTTTGAGTCCGAGTCCAACAACCTTGAGTCAATTTCTTTTCTTTCGATCATTTCATCAGGTGATGTAGTTTATGTTATTGGAGATTATTTGAATCCCAATGCTGTGGCCATTTTATATTTATCCTACAGGTCATCAAGAAAGTCAACCTAGATGCAATTGAAACATTTGATCTTGATGCTTTTTTTTTTGATGTCTTGTTTGAACATGTCGTTGCAATTCATATGTAGTGTATGGAAATTTGTTGTTGATATGTAATGCTTCCATATTTAGCACAAAGCACTACACTTTTAAGATGCCATATTTTTGTCGTAAAATATTTTAGAGTTTTGATGTTTTTGTCATTCTTTATTGTTAGGTTCAGAGTTGGAGTTTTTCTCTTGAAATTCACAAGAGAGAAAGGATTGAATTGAAGCAACCAGCAAACCCTAATTCTGCAATAAAGATAAGGAAAAACAGCATGAGGGCACCAAAAGAGGTGCAAAAACAGAGAGATATAACCCAAGAGATGTGTGCTAGAAAGAGAAATAACTCGATCACAAAAATAGTGCAACACTTTATGGTGTCTGTAGGCTAATCAATTTACACAGAGATTAAAAGAACGATCACAGGATGTGTGAAATTACAATTGAGAGTTGTGTATATATACATAACTCAAGATTAGGGTGTATTCCACATGACGAGTTATAGGTCCACATTGACTAGGTTCCCTTCTATCAAATCCAAAATATAATAAATGTTACTGTGATCAAAAGTGATTCTCAACATCTGAACTTCCCCCCCTTGACTTGAACAAAGGTTCACAAAGAATGAAGAATACAAATGAGAGTGGGTGTATAAATACCCAAGTCGATACAAGTTCCCCTTGGCGGAAAAAATAAGAGTGGGTGTATGGATACCAAAATCAATAGAAGGTCAGCTTTAGTCGGAAATATGAGTGGGTGTATATTTACCCAACTCAATGCAAAGTATACAATAGTGGAAAATGAAGCTTACATCCCTGCATTCAACATCCCCCTCTTAAGCTGAACAGGTGACCATAAAGAGACATTGCATCACAAGATTTGGGTCTCCCTTAGCATTGAAAAAGATCCAAATAAAAAAATTATTGCATATAATCCCTCTCAACGACGACTGTATGACTTACTTTATACATAAAAACAATGACTGTATTATCCCGGATGTCTGTATTACATAATTAATATTTAGTTTATAAGGTATAATTTATAAACTTTATCGTTATTATAAAGTGAGGGCAGCTGTATTCCTTTCTCTTGACAGTGGTATGATAAAGTGTGGTGGCTGTATTCCTTTCCCCTTGTAAATATTACCAAGGAATACACGAATAAATTATTTGTAAACTTAGAGACATAATATGCATGTTAGGGTGAATATATTAAAATGGCACCAAGTGTGTTACATATCTGAAGTTATGAACCAAAATTGAAATACATAATCATTGAAATCATTGACAATATTGGGATCCTAGTCATCAGTAGCACCCTGTTCCCCTCTCCTCTAGGCTCTAGCCCGTGCCTCTACCTCTAATCTTGAAGTTGACCCTCCAAGGACATTAGTCAACACCTTACAATTTTGATTAAACTTCTTAATCCAAGCGTTAAAATAAGGTAGAAAAAGCTTGCCATGCCTAATAAGTGATTTTGTTTGTCTGAAGGGAATTTGTTTTATTAAGGTCATGACAGAGGAGTTCAAACAACTAACATTCAGGCATCAACCACCAACATCAAGGTACATAGAGAGTTTGATGTGCTTGATTAAATTCCAATTCCTTACTTCCCTACATGATAGAATCCAGTGGAAATGTTGTATCCTGAAATCCTGAAAACTATTAAGTCTGTTGAATTCTGATTGGGATCTAAAATTCTACTTTTTGCATATGAAGACCGATTAAGTTGGAACTATTCTCAAACATCTTGAAACAATTAATGGCAATTAAAAAAATTATAAGTGAAAGGAAGGAGAATGAAAGATAGATAAAATGCCAACATTACCGTTTAATATTACTCACTTCAGTTTCATTGCAGTGGGGGTTAGAAAAAGACCAAACTAGCCGGTTTTTGACGGACTTGAGCAGTTCAGGACCGTTCAGGACAGTTTGGTACCAAACCGGCAGAGTCAGACATCGGCTCGGCTGGTTCGGTACTGAACCGGCCTCTGGGCCGAGTTTTCTGTCTGTTCAATGCTGCCGAAGGCTAGACTGGTGAACTCAGTCGGTTCTGGTTCTGAGTTGATTGGTCTTTAAAACACTGATATATAAACATCA
Organism: Pseudotsuga menziesii; assembly: GCA_001517045.1. Classification (NCBI taxonomy): domain Eukaryota; kingdom Viridiplantae; phylum Streptophyta; class Pinopsida; order Pinales; family Pinaceae; genus Pseudotsuga; species Pseudotsuga menziesii. The sequence continues at coordinate 197,000 of LPNX010262499.1, forward strand.
TATATATATATTATAAAATATAATATATTGTGAAAATATGTGCATGGATGAACCTGATGTTGAACCTTATCCAAAGGTTCCAAACCTCATCAGGAAAATTGAATTCAAATTGAATTTCATTGTTGTTGAACTCAAACTCAAACCTGAACCATGTGACTCAATATAAGAATCAAGATATGTCATATCAAAATAGAAAATTAAAAAAAAACTAAAATAATTTACAAAAAATTAATATTTAGTGATTGTCTAGCACAACTATACAAATGGTATGAATTCAGAACACAACATGAGTGCACACGGTTAAGAAGGGATCATATCAATCATCAAAACACAAGTTCTTAGTATATTAGGGCACCTAAGCCCTATGCCACAGTGGATACAATTAAAAAGGATTGATACCATCTCAACATAATCCTAAATTTCATAGCTGCTAGTCTCGTGGATTTGAGAGCTAGTTGGCATGTCAGAAATTCAGACTGATGCTCCACTTTAGGCTGCTGAATTACCCCCAAAAAAATTAAGTTTGATTTAAGCTGCTTCTATATTATGGTCTTCAAGATCAATATATCAATTCTTTTATAGTTACTTGTGAATATTCTTTGTTCTCCAATAGAGGAGGTGACTATTAGAATCAATGGAGGAAAGATTTTCAGCATTATAGGAAACTGACCTCTTACATTTTGCTGAGTGGATAGAGCTGTAGGTCCTTTAGTTCTTTAAAAGAGTTCTTCATGATAACAACCAACAGGCATCAAGTTGGTTATCAATTGGGATACCCTTTCTCAACTGCCTATCTGTCTCAATGAACCATCATAAATTGTTATTTCAGTACTGCATAACATCTTTGAACAGCCAAGCATTCTCTGTGACTCATTACTATTAGAACACATATTGCAAACAATAACCTGTATAACATTTTCCATGGTTGTCCCCCTCATTTCCATGGTCGCTGTTGGTTAACTACTGCAATCTTCTTTGCATATCTGCTTGCTTTTAAGACAGCAAGAACATATTAGGGACATCAAAATACAGAAACGTATGCTTCTAGTTAGGATAAGGACTTATACTTTGGGATTCATTAAATGAGGATTGGCTGAGAGCATTCCATTGGCATTTCTTTTAACATTGGAATTTGATTACTTGATGTTTTCTCTGGTAACTTGTTTTCCCTAGCAAACTGTCTTTTTGGACTTGTTTTCTATGGCAAAACAGTTCAAAAACCTTTGCGTTTCCTTTAACATAATGCGAGAGACAATATGTCCACTTTCTTCGACATTTTGCATATGTAATGAATCCTTTTTAATGCAAGTTTGTTCCTGTAGCTAACTAAATGGCAGAGCTCTGTAATGCAGTAGGTCCAGTAGGAAAATAATGGGAATTTTGTAGCTAAAATTCATTTTCCAGACAAGGAGTCAAGGGAAAAACGAGTATTTTAGCATCTTTTCTTGGTATGTCAATCAATTCTGTGACTAGTAGAAGGCCCTATATATGTGAGATTAGTGTATCCTGTCAAAAATCTGGCATGTTTGACAACTGTGCTTCTGTGTCCAGGTTGGAAAACCTTTTGACCAAAAATTGTATTTTAGATGGTGTATTTTGCACAGCTCGTTTCTTGGGACAAGTATAGAGCCAGCTAGAGTGTCCAATATGCTGAGGATATTGGTCGACTTGGTCCTCGACAGTGGTTATCACTATTTATTCTTGACAGACTATTTGGAACTATTGATGCTTTAACAAGTTTGTGTTGAAAATGAGTGATATTGACTGTTGATAATAGATATGCTGATGGGTGACGTGGAGGGCACTTATAGTTATAAGCAGTGGTTGTTTTTTTCAAATATATTTGCTTAAATAAGTTTGGGCCAACTCTGATAACTTGACTTGGCCACAAAAATGTGAAAATTATGTCAGAATGGAACTTTGATCAGCATCCCCACATTTGTTTGGTTTATGATTTTTGGCAATGGGACACTTGTAGTTGATTATGGATATTCCCTGTAATATTTACTGGCTAATGGATTTGTTCTCTAAGATTCTTTACACAGTTGAAATCACAGAAGATTAGTCTCTGAAGTCAAAGTATATTGCTCTAGATTATTCTTAATGTTGTTTTCTAATGTTATTACATCAAGATGCTAGTTTATTGAAATTACATTTGATCACAGTTCAAGCAGCTTATAGGGGCTATACAGAATTGTATTCTTAGCATGAAATATTGCCAGCCTGATTAAAGAGATTTCTCTCCGTCTTGCACTGATATTTGAGACTTACCATAGGTTATATGTTATCCTTGCATGTATGCAGTTATTTTTAGGTATATACTAATACTGATATGCATTCATATTGATCTATTAATGCGGGGGGTGGTGTCAGTTTATTGGGACCTTATCAGATGATGAGTATTTTTACTAAAACATGTCTTTACTTTTTTATGAACAAAGAGATTTCTATTCCTCTTGCACTGATATTTGAGACTTACTATAGGTTATATGTTATCCTTGCATCGTATGCAGTTGTTTTTAGGTATATACTAATACTTATATGCATTCATATTGATCTATTAATGCGGGGGGTGGTGTCAGTTTATTGGGACCTCATCATATGATGAATATTTTACTAAAAACATGTCTTTACTTTTTTTATGAACTTGGTTTTGATTTTTGGTTGGCTTAACTAATGCACAATTTTTTTCAGCATTCCTGGCCGATACGAGTCATTCTGGAAGGAAGTGGACCTTGTGAAGCAGAAATTGAAAAACAGGCAGGAGTTGAAAGTGGAAGAGGTTGGAGTGGGAGTTTTATTTGCACTGGAATGCTATGCATGGAGTTGTGTTGGTGAGATTGTAGGGCGAGGCTTCACACTTACAGGATACTATGTTTGAGCAGTGCAATGTCATTTAACAGATTCAATTTTGCTTTAGTGTGAAGGATGTGCTTTAGTCCTTCATATTTTTTTTGGCTGAGTTTCAGACACCGAAAATACCAGTTTCAAGGCCCTGTTTGGAGTTATTGATTCAAACAGAGCCGTACATTTAATAATATTTCAGAGCAATAATTGTGCTTGAGTTGCCTCGGCGCATGGTAATTCAGTTAAACGGTTTTCCTTTTTTTTCAAACCTTATTCTTGGTTGGAACTGATGGTTTCACTTCAAACCAACATCAAGGATTCATCATCTGGATATTAGTCACCGTGTCTTCTGACTGTTCCAAGATTTAATGGGTTTGACTCAAATAGCTATTATTTCCATCTTGCTATGATAAGTGCAGTAAACTGTTATTTTAGAGGAACTTTTAAAAATCTCATGGGCACTATGATATATGCAGTTTAATTTTTACCGTCTATAGCAGGATTGTATTGCTTGAAGTTCATACAGGATTTTTGCCATGGAAATTTTATATTTTCGAATATGTCAATGATATGAGCCTGCTGCTTGCTGTACGGGCGTTTACTCAGAGTCCTGTGGAAAAGTGTCAAATATTTGATATGTGACTTGTAAATGCAAGTGGCAGTTCATAATTATGTATATCTCTGGATACATTTTCATATTTGTTATTATTTAAACTCTTTCCATAAAATATGTTATGAAGACCATTAAATTTGGATACAGATGATTGTAAGATAGTAGCCAGTAGGACCTTAATCATGGATTCACATTCTTGCTACCCATGCGTTGCAGAATTTGAATGTGTCATCCACCTCTGTTGTATTGAATTTCTTGAAAATACTATTTCTGGAATCTGAAGCGGCTTTTTCTGCAAGTACCTATGCATTCAAGTTTTAGAAGATAACACTGATGCATATGCCATGTTGGAAGTTGGAGAAGCGTATCTTAGGCAGTGGGCAACAAGATTGAATAGTGAGTTTTAGTGCTTGAGAAACGGTAAGCAGGGTTATTCTTGCAGGGTTTACTTGATACATGATTATAGCATTTTGAAAAGCATGCATGGTACTGAGTGGAGATTCACATCATGCTTTCGTGTGATTTAATAGCTTGTCACCCTTTCATGGACTATGTTATATTCATGCTTTCGTGTGATTTAATAGCTTGCCACCCTTTCATGGACTATGTTATATTCATGCTTTCGTGTGATTTAATAGCTTGTCACCCTTTCATGGACTATGTTATATTCAAATATGCTTACAGTGCCGGCAGTTAATTTGGTTAAAACTGATGAACAATCTGACTTTAATAGGTTACCGATACATTTTAAACATTGGGGGTCACAATTAGCTTTGCATTATCAATTTGAAATGTTTTGAAATGTTTCAGAGTATTGTCCAGACGATAATGTGTCAAACAAACTGTTTCTGCAAAGCTAAATAAATTACTATTTGTTTAGATCTTCATTCCCATTTCAACAATGTTGTAATTGGTTCAGTGTTTATGAACCAATATAACATTGGATATCGATGACGTTCAGTACAAGAGCATATGCACATGGCCGGAAAAATCATTGAAGACTGAGAATGACATTATTTGTCCCTATGCAAAGGCCCATTTTATCCCTTCAATTGCTCCACACTGATTTTGCTTGGGTTTCAATCAGCGTCTCTTTGCAGCTACTCTCACAATATATGGTAAAATGGTAAACCAGTGGGTAGTCATTCATAGAGTTCACGGAACCCAATCTTTCTTATGTACATGGCTTATTTCTACACTGGTTAGGGAATTCTTGCCCGTGGACCGGCATTTGTCTTTTGGAAGCACCTTTCAAGTGGATCGTTGGATAGTTGTAAATTCTCTTGGGTCTGGATCTTTTGATTGGTTTCCAGAGAAAATAGAAGACTAGGTTTGTTTTGGTAGCAAGGAAATTGATCCCCAAATTGATAGCACGTGTTACACAATGTGGTTATCGTTGTTAATGCCAAAATGACGATTGTGAACCTGTGGACATCTCTGCATAGTTCTTTGGCTAGAATACATCAATACGATAAGCTTCAATTTCACAGGCTCTACTGCATCTATCTCACTTTTTGTGAAGAGAAAGTTTCTGTTATTAATCCTCGGCGCATCATTGTGTACTCAAAAGAAGAAGTGTTAAATAAGTAGTCTAAATCTAATCTCTGTGCATTTTGGAATTGTCTTTAAGACACAAATATCTTTATCTTAAAATCTTCATAGCCTAACATACAGGTTTCAATATACCATTTTCCCTTGAGCCATTGCTGGTATGTCATCCTTCTCTCCTAACATTAAAAATATCACCGATAATTCTCTATAGTACTTTTTTCACTTATTTTGCTTGAAAAGCTCAGCTTAACCTCTATTGATTTGTTTCTGCAAATCAAATACCTCTTTTTATTTTCACTTATTTTGCTTGAAAAACTCAGCTTAACCTCTATTGATTTGTTTCTGCAAATCAAATACCTCTTTTTATAGATATTTTCCTTTTATATTTTATTCATGACTCTGATGGCCAAATACAATTTTGGACGAAAACTTAATAACCGTGACACATTTGATGACATTTCATGGATCCATCACTAAAGTATTTGGAAAGACCTTTAAATTCTCTCTAATTTTTCCCCTAAGTTGTGGGTTAGTGATAAGTTGGAGTGCTTGACAAATTCCTGAAGTGCAAAATTCAACGTGGATGTTCCCAGTAGTAATGCGTCGAAAGACCTTTAAATACTCTCTAATTTTTCCCCTAAGTTGTGGGTTAGTGATAAGTTGGAGTGCTTGACAAATTCCTGAAGTGCAAAATTCAACGTGGATGTTCCCAGTAGTAATGCGTCGACAAAGTCTTCCCAAGATGTGAGGTTGACTTAATATGTTAAAAGTTTGTTCATTGTTAATGAAAATTGTTAATGGTTTTTCATTTGTTAATGTGCTTTTTAGCATATGACTAGTCAGTCTTGAACAACTTTTCTGAACAACTTTGATGAATCAAATATTACAAAATGTTAAATAGAGGTAAATAGTTTCATCCTTTTAAAAGAATTTATCTCACACATTGATGTTTTTCATATATTCAAGTCCATAATATGATAAGTTCATATAACATCTTATCTTTATTCTTAATTTCAATTGAAATTGGCAATGGTTTTTCATTTCTTATTGTGCTTTTAGCAGATGAGACTAGTTATAATCCTTAACAACTTTAATGAATCAAATATTTCAAAATGTTAAATAAAGGTAAATAATTTCATCATTTTAAACAAATTTATGAGACATTGATGTTTTTCATATATCCAAGTCCATAATCATGATAAGTTCATATAACCTCCATCTTAATCCTTAATTTCAAGTGATACAATTCAAAGTACTCCCATTGTTGTGTTAAACAAAGCATTTCAATTGGAGAATAGATTGACAATAAAACCTAGAAGTTGCAGATAAAAAGGTTTGGAAGTAGAGGCATTTCCCTTGATCCTATCATGCCTTGCCTTTATTAGTCTTGGCCAAAGTAGGGACTATAGTAGGTGCTAGAGTTTGACTTCGTATTATTTTCGCTAAATTGTTAGTTTTTACCCAATGTTTTAGAAAACTATTTATTAAATCTTATTTTTTAATTTTTTTTTAGAGTTTTTGATTTTCAAGATTTTAATATTTGGTTGGATATCAAGTTGTGACAACTTAATCATCCTTGGTGTGTTTCATTGTTTTTCTTGTATTTGTCAAGAAAAACAAGTGATTTAAATAATATAAATTAAAAAATTGTTTTTGAACATGTTCACTTCTAACGTGATCTGGGCTTTAAGATCTAGAATGAGGAATGATTTGTATAGCCACTGTTTGTAGTGCATGATCCTCAACGAGTGAATCATATCTAGCTAGAAAGCATTGATAAATCTCTCTTGGCTCAAAGGTATCACTAGGCACCTTTGGTCATAATACCTCAAGAAACTATTGAGCATTTGTAGCTCTCTGAAAAGGCAGAGGAATTGTCCTCAAACCCTGTATTAAGCTGAGCAACGAAAGATGAAATGCTCCACTGTTTCATCCTCTTGAAGGTGGAAAGAAAGCCTAAATATTTTACCCTTAGCCATCGATGCTTACCTATTTGAAGCATGCTATTTCAATCAGGAAGCATTTACTTCATTTGATCTCCCGTACCTGTGATAATGTTTGCATGGAAAATATGTCTTATAAAATGTTGCTTTCCGTTATACTTTGGTCTGTGGTTCACTCTATTTGTCGAAGGAGGTCTGAAAAAAGGAGTACTCATTCCCTCTATGCCCCAGTTTGGATTTTGGTCTCAGGCCCTCGGGAGTGCTTAGAGGCGATGGTGGGGTGCACATGTTGTCCAGCGTCTATGGGGGATGTTGAGGAAGTTAGGGGCGTGGATAAAAACAATGCAACCATAGGAGCCATGCAGTGGAAACTCACCAAGGCAATTTATTTACTAACACTTACTAAGGATAGCTTTCTTACATAGTTTTTGCTGCCATCGACCTTTGCCTTTGGCACACCATGCCACTTACATATACAATCATGGCATTAGCTTTCTAAGGTTGTGGCAGTGGTTAAGACATTATATAAGGGTCCTATTTGCAAATAATCTATGCCTTTAATTTCCATAGCTATGGTCCCTCCTCAAGCGGGCCACTGTCTTAGTCGTGGACTCCATCTACATGGATTGCAAGTTGTTTTTGGTTCATCTTGTAGTCTCTATAATGGTAGTGCTTTCTGTGTCAATGATGAATCTGTATGGCCATAGCCATGCTATTGTAGGGCTCTACCATGCCTTTGAATTTGAGATATTAATAGGGCCCATTCGAGGAGCAAACAAGCCATTGTGGACAAGTAATCACAGTTTGTCTACTGGTTTGAGTTTAGTTTGTCACGTTTGTCATGTTACGTAGTGTAGCGTTTCCATGCCGGCTCATAACTTATCCAAAAAAAAAAGTAATTAAAAAATGTATAATTTTTGGGGTAAGAATTCACTCCAATAATGCACTCTATTGAGAAGTAGAGAAAGCTGAATAAATCCTTATAGGTATATGTAAGATAGTGCCAAACTTTCTTTTTGTAGGGCCGAGCTTGGATTGGCCATGCTAGAAAAGCTAGGAATTTTTTGCTTGAATCCACCAAGCAAGTTAGAACATGAATTTGTTCTAGTGCAATGGTACCTATATTCCAAGAATTAGTTGTCATTTCATTCAAGTACTTATAATTTAATGGTTGGTTAGTTGTAGACAATTCACTAATGTTGGATATGACAAAATATGCAAAACAATAAGGTTGACTAGAATTGCTATGACATTGCATCTCACCTAGGCCTATTTATCATTTATTTCAAGCCCCATTCCCAGTTTATCACCCACCAAATTATGCTTGTTGCGCCGAAAGGCACTCTATAGCCCAGTATGGGGGAGATCTTGTAACGTTACGTAACGTTGTAACGTTACATAGCGTTACATAGATGTCGGCTATAAAAAACAAAACTTTTAATTATATTCCAAAATAAATCTTGGCCAGAAAAACAACCTAATTTGGGAGAGATGTTGTAATGTTCCTACCTAACAAAATAATAATAAAAATAAATAAAAAATTTAATTATCGGCTATAAAAAATGTTGGTGAGAAAAACAACACAATATACGGTAGATGTTGTAATTTTTCTACTTAACAAAATAATAAAAAATAAAAAATTGAATTATCGGCAAAAAAAATGTTGGTTGTGCACATGGTTTTAAAACCATGTGCAAGGCCTCCTAAAAAAAACCCATGGTTTTATTGTACATGGTTTAGGAGGGCCTTACAAATGGTTTTAAAGCCATGTGCAAGGCCTCCTAAACAACCCATGGTTTTATTGTACATGGCTTAGGAGGTAGTTGCAAATGGTTTTAATACCATGTGCAAGGCCTCCTAAACAACCCGTGATGGGAGATGTTCTAATGTTCTTTCCTAACAAAATAAAAATAAATAAAAAATATTATATGGACCATAAATAGTATTAAATATTAATAATAAAAATATTATTTGTGGACCTTAAATAAAAAGGTGTGCCTTTTGGTATGAATCACATTAAAGCTGATAGTTGAGTGCAATACTTAAGAAGAGGTCTACACCTCCAAAGATTTGATCCCTCTCGGTGCTTGATAGAGCCTAGGATTTGGATCTATGCTGGTTTATCACCAATCATATTTCAATTTCCTCTCATTAGGATTTTTATGCTAGTGATTTTGCAAGTGTATGTTGTTTAACAATGCCCCAAGACAACCAAGGATTAGTACTCAAATCCATAAAAAAATTGTAAAGAATTCATGGATCATAACCCTAATCACCTAAATATTTAAGTTTATGAAATACATAGACTAAATATAGCATACCCATGGGAAAATAAACCTTATGAAATTTCCATTACAATATTGATAAGTTGACAAAGCCAATGCCAAGCATCTGCATAAAATTTCATTGGAATTAGTATCCATTTTGTTTCAAAGTTCCTATACATCTACTGCTAGCCTAAATTTAGATTTCATCATTTGAACAATGAAATAACATTGACTCTATTGTGATGTGCTTCAAGATCCAAGTGTTTCCCTTACATATCCATATGTTGATGCATATACATATCAAAACCTGCATCAATAACAGAGAAAATAGATCTATTGCAAACAATGACATACACACACTCCCTTAATTGCACACCAACGATACAAAAAGTTATGTTATGCATAATATTGTATTACATTTAATTCACCATGCCTTGTAACTCCATTGTGGGGACTATAAACATATAGCTCAACATTAGTTTGATCAAACCCTTGACCGACTATTTTTGAAACTAATCTAGTAAACAAGGTAATCTACAACAAAATAATGCATTGTTTCCTAATGCATTCGAAAGTGAACAAGGTAAGAAAGTGTCCCTTAGTTGCAAGGTTTGGGCAATGTACACAAGATCTACTTGCATGTATGATGACACATTGTTTTGATTAATTATGGACATGTTTTAATTTATGCCTATAACAATGTTGACATGTTTGTCGTCTTCTACCCACTTGACTCTTCTACTCATGCGACTTCTCCACATATTTTCTCATTCCCCCCTTCCCCCCCTTCGTCTTGGTGTTCGCATGTTCTATTGTCAAACACGTGTTGAATATCTATTCTTGTTAGTGAAGGGTGAAAATAAAATTAAAATATTCGATTGCATGCTTGTAATGTTATTTCTGTCCATTGTCGTCTACGTTGGTTGAAATATGCCTCTACATATTTGAAATTGGCATTGCAATACACTTTGGTTTTCATGGATGTGTGTTGCTTGAGGATTTATTAAAGAGCTTATTTGTACATTATAGGTGACATTAGTGAAACACTGTACATTAAAGGTTTTGTTTAATAAAAAATTACAAAGTATATTATTTTGAAAAAAAGTGTGTTGCTTATGACATAATCTCTAAAGTAAAAAAATATAACATACATTACAACTACAAAGATCTTCATATAACCAATTTTTGAACATGCTAATAAATGTAAATATTAAACATGAGCCCTAAAGCATGAAACACTTCCCTTGAGTTGCAACAAAAAAGCTATGACACATAGATTTCAATACAGACATTAATGCAATCAATTGAGGTTAGTACCAAAAAAGGAAATACTTGAACCCTGAACATGCTTTATTCTTGAAATATTGCTCGATGATTTTTTAGAACTTCGAAAGCTTGGCAAAAAAAATGAAAGAAAAATAAAAATAGCAACAAGAGATACCATTCACCTAAATTTTGTGCAAACTTTGAATATGTTGGTGAACATAAAATAATCTCGTTGATGGTTTTTTGACACATGTTCTATCATTTGTGCTATATTCTCATACATTGCATGATATTCTCTCTCTCTAACTTGACAAGGGATCAAAATTCACAACTTTATCTTGTTATTTTTACTTGTAGGGAAAGAAAGGCAAAGTCTTATTCCAATGGGAACCCTAATCTAGCAAAAATTAAACTATTCAATATCATTTATTGAAATTATCCTGAACATACAATGCTTATAAATAACCGAAGTATTAAAATACCCAAGGTGTGTTTATGAATAAAATTGTTGACATAGGTATTACATACTATTTATAAATAGAATTGTTAACCAAGTACTCAACTACCCAAGGTGTGTTTATAAATAAAATTGTTGTACTAGGTATTAAACAACTATCCAAGGAAATATACATCCATTAGAACTGTCTAATCTCTAATATATAGTGTATTTAAATAAAAATGGTAGATTTAGGTATTAAACAACTATGTGCGGATTACATTTTCTTGATAGGAAAAAATGATCTTCTCACAGGGATTAAGGAGCTATTTTTTAAATAGAGGTGTACTCTTTGTGAACGACGATTCTTGTTATTGCTTCATTGAGACAAAGGGGTCTCATACATCAATTTGGTATCTGGCTCCATTGTGACCTTAAAATTAGATTAGTATTGTTGTGAAATAGAAGTGTGCTAGAGAGTTATAAACCTCCAAAAAATTCTTGGAGCTTAGTTTGTGCAATAACTCTTTTCAACAAGAAAATATTTAAGTACAATCATTGCCTAAAAATTGACCAAGCATTGCTTCCCATTTACAAATTTTAAAGATTATTCATAGATAAATGATAGCTCAAAGATATACTATTGCCTCACATATTTAATATGTAGAAAACAACATCATGCACGAAACCACGAAGGAAACTAAAATAAGAAAGGGCGACAAGATATTTTAGAGAATTTTGAAGCACTAACTATTTATATATCAAAACACGTCGACAAATATTACATGCTCAAGACATTTCTTTCATATTTTTGTACAAGCCATAAAAGCTGTGTAATTTTTGGTAACTCTCCGAGGGAGTTAAACACAATGCAACTTAGATTCCAATAAAGAGTCTTTTAAAACCTTCAAATAATGTTGCCTTGTGGCATTTACAAAATTCCAATGGCATAGTTCAAATGCATTTTCTCTTGTGAGTAGGAACGAGGTTCTTGCAAAGCTTAAATAATAGAGAAATATTGGAAATAGAAAAGGGGAGAGGTTACCTGAGGTCATGTTCTAATGGTCATGATACTAATGATGGAGAAAATGACAAAAATACCTGCTAGAAATAAAATGGAGAAAGCAGGATCTTGAATGACTTTACTTACAAAAATGTGGAGGAAAATACTTCATGATCTAAACCTCTCTTCCGCTGAAGAAAAAAATCTTACACACTACTTTTTAATTCAATCGATGGAGTGAATAATACTCTTAACTATCTCCATTGTGTTTGAATTCATAAGACCTTAGCAACTACATCAACAACTTGATCTACCTTATCTTTAATATACTCTTAAAGAGGACACAATACAACTTCTTTTACCTTTAAAGTGAGTATCTTGTCTTCAAGTCCATGTAGGATGCCAAATTGGTCTTTGCTATTCTCCACATTATCTATCTTGAAATTAATGAACCATTTCTTAATCTATATTTTGGGAAGTGGGTGAGACTGTCTAACTTGACACTAATAAGCTTTAGTAGCAAACAATTTTTGCATTTAATTCTTCTAACACGAGAAAATTACCATTTTGAATGAGATCAAAGCTATCCATTGTCTTCATAACTTCAATCACTTTGAAAAGTACATACAACCTTTTATGTTCAAGCCACACGCTGTAACCACTCATTGAGCAATATCAATTTGAATATCATGACATCTTTCTTAGAAAACATGATCACAAAGAAATAAAATAAAATAAATGCAGAAAATGCATAAGAGAACAGTACAAGAGAGACCAATATATGTGGTTCACCCGAGTTGAGATACATCCATGAAGAAACAAGTGGTCATTTCTTTTATTCTGTCCAACAAAATGAAGAGACGCAACCTACAACACATCCGCTGCAACCTCCTCTTCTCTCTCTCTTTCTCTCCCTCTCAGTCTCTGTCACTCCGCCACAATGATATTTCACAATAAACAAGCACAATACAATGCCCTCTTTAAAAGAGGGGTTCTTTCTATGGAAAAAATACACAAGCATAATCTCTGTTGTCAGATTTGCAACCTAATGATGAACAATCTAGATTGACTACAAAATTACGACATTTTACCAGGAAATTTTTTCAATTTTTTTCTTTTGGGGTGCTACCCCCTAACCTCTACCAAGGGTGGGGGGGGGATCCAAAAGGGACATCCCCCTTTAGGCCCCCCTAACGACAATAGTGGGGGTCAATCCCCACCACACCCCCCATTAGGTACTGGGATCCAAACACGACTGAAACAATCCTCTAACTTAGGAAGATAATTAGGATCCACAATCAACAATATTTGTATGTTTGTAAATCTGACACCAAAATGGAGATTATCATTTTCCCCTATGAAATCATTATTAGTCTTCATTTTATTGATAAACATATACTCATAATTTTCATTTTAAAACTTTCGTCTTGTCTGAGTTTGGCTTCCATAATTCCTTAAGAAAAATAATATACAATTGACGGTTTCCCAAAGAATGAGGAACAAAACTATCCTATCTTCCACATTACACAACACAATATTCCTTACTCCATCAATTTTATATTTTTGAAGTATTCTTGCATGCCTTCAGGTATTTAGATAGTGAGAGGCACAAATAAAGGATCCTGGTTCAATGTCCTCTCTAACACAATAATTCTCTGTTGAATGGGGTTGTCATTGATGTCAAAAGGAGTTCAGTAATGACAAAGGAATAACTAAAGACACGATGGAAGGGAAAAATCAGAATAAGACAAAGGAATAACAAAGGAAGTGATGACACGATGGCAAGGAAAGTGATGACATATGTGATGAGGATGGAAAGACACATGAGGGGATCCAACGAAGGGATCAAGTCCGATAGAGCTTGATTGATGGATCCTATGATCAATCAACGAAGAGTCATGGAGTTTTAACCAACTTATTTAGCAAAGGTTGGATGGCTCAGATTGTATCAAGAGAATAGATTAACGAGAGAAGAAGGATCCGCAAAGTAAATGTGCATGAAAAATAACATCCTGGAGCACGAAAATGAAGTTTCGTGTTTGATAATCGATCAACGGATAAGAAGGATCCCACAAAGCGATCGACAGTTCATAAGATTTACGGAAGATGAATTGTGAAAGCAAGTTTCTAGAAAAGTCAAAATGTGCATCTACAATCCGCAACCCACAATTGCGGAAGAAATGAGTTCCCGGAAACTGCGGAAAGGTCAATCAGAAAGACAATTGAGGAAAGGTAATTGTCCACAATCCACAATCCGAAATATTAGGAAGTTAATCACGGAAGGTAAAATGTTGAAAGGTCAAATGCGAAAAGGTTTGTTGCAGAAAGGAAACTGCGGAAGGTTGCGATTGTTAAATTTAAACGGAGTTAAAAATGACAAACATAGAGATAATTTTGAACTAGTTTTTTGTTTGTGAAGAGTCACGATGAATATATGTGATTGTTAGATGAAGAGATATGTTGAGGGAATTTAAACAATGCTTTAAACTTTGAAATAAGGGTCTCTGTACATTCAATTAGGAGATCAATTGATGTAGAGAATTCATAGATCAAATTATCATATAGGGGAGGTTGGGAGGCGCTAGGGCATGCAATAGACCTACAAGGGAGTCGTAGCCTACTTCCAGTGGTAGCTGGTAAATAAGGTGTTGTAGCATCCTTTCAATAGTAGCTGATAAACTAGGGGGTCGTACCCTCCTTTGAGTAATTGCTGGTAAATAGGGTGTAGTACCATCCTTGTTTGTAGAAGTAGGCAAAAATTATTTGTAAATATAATTTTGCAGTAACAGGAGGTATTGGTGGTTTAGCCAATTGGGATTCCACGATAAATTTGTGTTCTGTGTGTTTTTGTAGATCATGTGTGTTAATAAATAAATTAAAAGTGGTTTTGATTGTTAAAAGTTATCAATATTGATTCACCCCCCCTCAGTATAGTCCAATTGTCCAACAATTGGTATCACAGCAGGATCCTTCACTACAACTTAATCATTGGAAGGAAGATAATATTAAAAAGCACTATGGATCAACTAGAAGGGTTAGCCACTAACATACCTCCATTATTTACAGGATATAATTATGCATACTAGTGTGTAAGAATGAAATGCCATCTAATGTCTCTTGGATACAAAGTTTGGAGGTCTGTTGAAAAAGAATATGAAATACCAGATGACCCACCTATTGACAAAAGTGAACTAGACCAATATGAGGCCAATGCGAAATCCCTGAATGCAATTTTAAGTGGGTTAAAAAATTCAGTATTTGTAAAATTCATGCAATGCAAGACATCCAAACATGCCTGGGAAAAACTAAAATGTGTTTATGAAGGAGCTCCCAAAGTAAAAGAATCTGAACTTCAAACATACAAAGGATAGTTTGAAAGCCTAAAGATGAAAGAGGAAGAAAATATTGTAGAATATATTCTAAGAGTAGATGGAATTGTTAATGCTATTAGAGGTATTGGAGGAGAAATAAAGGAGAAAGAGGTGGTAGACAAAGTACTAAGAATCTTGCCAATGAAGTATGACTCAAAGGTGTCCACTCTAGAAGAATGATATGATATTAAATTCATTAAAATAGATGAACTACACGGGATCTTCACTGCCTATGAAATGAGAATAGGACAAAATGGATCATCAAAGAAAGAAGCAATAGTTAAAGCCTTCTCCAAGAACCAATCTGAGAACCTAGATGATGAAGAAGCTATTTTCATCAAGAAACTTGAGAAAGGTATTGGAAAGTACAAAGGAAAGCTACCCTTGAAATGTTTTAACTGTGGAAGGATTGGACATTTTGCAAATAAGTGTCCTTACCCAAAACAACATGATAGTGATGATGAAGAACCTTGCTGTCATAATAAAGATCAAAAGAGTAAGACCATGTACAAGAAGAAGTTTAAGAAAAATAAGAAAAAATTGTATTCCAAGGAAGACAATGAAGATGAAGGGATAAGTGAAGATGCTGAAGTCCTATTGATGGGATTAGAGAATGAAATATCTGAGGAAGAAATAAAAGGTGTGGTAGTGTTGAGGCCTGAAAAATCCCAGGTAACAACAGTAGGGATTCTCCCCAATAAACATTCCCAATCAGCTCGCTATTGTTTGATATGGGGAATCTGTCCTGTTTACGGTCTGGCTACCATAGGTCAAGTAACGATTTAAGTTGGTTTTACCGGTTTCCATCCCAGTCCACCGTTTAAGTGTATTTTTAGTTTTATTTTATATATGATATGCAAGTGCCTAATATAAGTGCAAACGATAGAGACAACAAAGAGTTTACAATGTGATGCGCAGGTTCTTACCTCTCGTCTTATTACCCCTTTTGCTTCTAAATCACAAACAAATAGAAAATATGATAAGCTACCTAATTCTATCTAACCTATCCCTAGGGAGCAAGATTATATTTAATGGTGAGTAATGTACTATAAAACATGCATAAAGAATATTATAGACAGCTGTTCATAATTCAGAATACATGAATATATGTAGAAAGATAAACATAGAGATAGCTCATTGGTGGTTAACATTTATTACTCAATATACTGCATAAGTTTCATAAAAATAACGGAAAATAATTCATAACATGGAAGTAATTCATAAGTCAAAACGATCTCACAGTTCGTAGAATAAGCTAAAACATAAATAATTCGACATTCAACCAATCTGCAACATGCATTTGAAACTTCATAACTCCTTCTCCAACAGAAAATATGGCTTTTCTTTATTATAAAAGGAAATAGTTCTTCTTACAATAAACTTCACAAAAGATAGCATGGAAAAATCTATTTCTTCATCGACTCTATCTATACTTATACAATTTGAAGTGTCTTTTGGTATTCCTACCCTTTGGGCTTCCTTTACAAATCGGTTACAAAAATGACTTTGTCTCCTAGTGAGCTTGCTAATTTAGGAAAAATATAAATATTACAAAATATGTGTCAATAAAACATTCTAAGTGGGCCCGTCCACCTCATTAATAAACTGCTTCTGTGTATTGGCACCTGTCACTATTATCTCAAACTCTGACGGCTCTAGAAATCTAACAGTGACCTCATGCTTGGAAACTTGAGCTTTTATATTAGCCATCCTGGATGGAAGCAATCGAAGTTGATCTTATAATATATGGTTTCTTACTGCTGCCTAGGCAATTACATTCTTGAGCACTCTTTCATCTAGACTTTTGATCAGCTGAATGCTCAGCTCATCCTCCTGCCATCTAGCATGCAATTGTTTCAAGTGCTCTTCATGCTCTGGTAATTCATCTAACCTCTTCTTTGAAGATGTTTGGCAGCGGTTGTGAGTTGTAAGCACCTTTCTAGAGAAATCTGTGCAAACGCCTTTAGTCCTCTGGGATGCCTTTATCAGTTCCTCAGTAGCTTTATTCCCAAATCCTATCAGCTCATATTCCAGCTTCACTCTCTCGAAGTCTTTGATCAATGCATTTGTTGGAGGTTCCTTTGTTGTTTCCAACCAAGTCAAATTCCCTTGAAAGATTTCCATGACATCCTGGGTCTTGTCTTTAAATTGAGAAGCTATGCCTGAAATTTATTCCAACCTAGCTTCCACTTGCCAGACCTTCAACACCTCATCTGCTATCTGGACCTGCATCTGATATATTTTATTTCTGAGCATGAGGGCATGCTTTGTCAAAGGCGCTATATATGTTCTTTTCTCATTTTCCACCTTTAACAACACCTCCAATGAACTCTTCTGTGCCTCTAATGATGTCACCCGAGTTTCATATTGTTCTGCCTTATGCTCAGCAACAACCTTCTGTAATTCCAATTCTGCAACCTTGTTTTCCAAATCTACTTTCTCTTTACTTAAATCTTCATTGGATAACTTCAAACTGTCCCGCTCTTCTTCTAAAATTTGGTGTCCCTGTTGAAGCCTCTCAAAATATGATAGGGTAGCTTGATATTTTCTTTTTGATTATCGGCCTACCCTTTCTTCCTTCCTCAAAACTTCCTTCATTTCGTCCATCATCCCCTTATACTGCTCAATGGTTTTTGTAAGCTTGTCGATATTATGGGCATTGGCATAGGCATTTGCAATGCCCATAGAAGCCAATTGATTTGGGTGTTCTTCTACATTACTCATGACCGTCCTCTCTGTCACTGTGGTCACTGGTGGCTGAGTCCCTACCCTCAAGGTTTTCTCTGTCCTCCATGTAATGGATTTAATTTTAGGATCATAATGAATATCCTCCAAGTATGCTACATCGTATTGTTTAGATGGGGTAAATGGTATTAGCCCCATTTCAACTATGGGAACATGAACCCCGGTAAGGATGTTGCTGGATGTGGATGGAGGGTTCTATGGATGATTTTCGAATAGGGTTTTTCTCCTGACCTCTACCACCTAAAACTTCTTCATTTTCCTGGTTTTTCCCTTCCGTAAGCCCTTCTGTATCTCGTATTCCTTGCTCAGGGTTTGTAGCTTCTTGAGCAATGGATTTTTCTAACTCTGCAATTTTCTCCAAAACATCTTCTGCATTCTTTTGCTTGGAATCTTCAGCTTTATCCCTCTGTGCTTCCTCTGCCAACAATTTCTTTTCTCTTGCTACAAGCCTGCGAGAAATTTCTTCTTGGGCCTTCTTTGTAGATTTTTCTTCCCTTTCATTTGGTTTTGGATTGCTGCTGCTACTTCCCTTGACCCCATATGTCTTTCCCTTCAAACACTTGCTCAAAGATGCCATGCTGTAGACATTCTTGAACACTTGCTCCTCTTTATCTACATAGTCTGCATATTCGAAATTCACCTTGTGAGCAGCCTTGTAAGCTGCCCCCTTTCCTTGTGAATCATTTCGGTGAAAGCTTTTCTCTCCAAAATGGAAAATCTCTAGTTCTTTAATGAACTCTGGAGCACTCTTGACCTTGTGGAACTTGTAGCTCCCTACATAGAAAGGCACTAGTGGGAACACAACTTTCTTTACATCAAACAAATAATTTCGAAAACCATCCAGAAATACTTGTCTAACTGCTTCCTTGTGTACTATGTAATCAGTTGCATGTTTGGGAAGCAGTGAAGGTGCTTTGGTGCCTCCATACATCCTTATATACGTGCCTTCTTCGGAGAAAAAATAATCTCCATATTCCTTGATGTATTCTACAGCTCCCTCTGACAAACATGGACACTCCTCTAGAAAGATCAACTTATACAAAGGCCTTATGAATTCCTCACATATCAACTAGTAATGGTTGTGATATTTATGGGTTCCCAGAATTAGATATGCTGTGTATATAGGGGCCTACCCCCCTTTCCACACACAGTTAAGCCTCTCGAACTTGTGCCGGTAGAGTATGGAATCTATCAAAAAAGAAGACATAAAAAATTCTGATTTGCTCTATTTCAAGCCATCCTGAGCTGCCTTGACACATTAGGCCAAGTTCCTGGTAGCTATATCTGCCCAATTAAAAATTGTTCCTTCCATGGCTACATAGTACATGAGGGAAATCCAACCAAAATTATACATCTTCCCATCAACCCTACCATATAGCTTGCTCATCATCAATGCTATTATCCTGAAAGGGGTTCAAAGATGGGTAGTCTCATATTCTCCCGACTGTTTGTGTCTAAAGGTCTTTCCCTCAGCCACCATCATCTTTGCTGTGGCTGTATAATCAAACTTCATAATTCTAACCCACTCTGTTGTTACACTTATTTCCTTTTCCTATAGACTGTAGGCTGTTGAAATGAATGCAGGTGCGAAAGATGCAACATTCTTGCCCTCCTCATCATTTATCATCATTCTTACCGTGTCTATTTTGGGAAACATCCATCCAATGACCTCCGCATAGGGAAAAATATCTGACCTAGTGGCTATTTTATTTATCCCGGACCTCAATATGTACCCATACAAATCTAGGTCTTCCAAGCCAGCTTCTGGCACATTTCTTTCAACCAGCATGGGGTAGATCTGGCCCCATTTGAGCTCAAGCTCTGCTCCTATGATTGCCTTAGTGTCTTCATACACTATTTCAGTTCTCATTGCTAGCGAGACCTCTAAAACTTCTGTGTCAGAATCGCACTCGAAAATCTTAGGCTTCTTCCTCCCCTTCTTTGTCATGATGTCTGTGGTAAGATGTACCTACAAAAAATGGAGCTGTCTTAGCATTCATATTTTAAACCGATGATTATAAATGTAAGCACACAAACAAATGCATATGTATATATATCCCACATAATCAAAACCCTAAATATGTCTTACTCTGTTAGCTTCATCCATTAAAACAGGAAACATTGGACGTGGGTCAGGGTTACAACTAGACAAACAAATGTTAGATACGAGAAACCCTGAGCTTCTGTGCTTTTAGTTGTGAAAACCCAACTTGGCCCCAGAAATTCTCTCCCACAGGTGCAATAGAACTTAAATATTGCGGTGGCGGTGCCCTAGGGTAAAAACCAGGCCCAATATCCCACGATTGAAATGTATAAACTATCAATATACGTGCTCTATGAGAAACAAGGAGAACGTGGCCCACTCCAACGCCCATGAGTAGGATACCGACTGGCTTCATGCCAACGCAATGCTCGGCTCTCTGAAATTTCATAGTCAAACTAGTCGACTGAGGGTGAAACACCTCTGGACAAGCGGACAGGCTTTGCAGGCGGGTTGCTACTAGGGAACACCTAAACTGAAACGGCCAAACCTAAATGAAAATAAGGACTTAAAAACCCCCTTATAAATTGGTCAATGATATAACCTAACCCACCCCTGCATCGACGATGGACATCTTTGCAACCTTAACAAATAAACCACTTGAAAGAGAGGATTGGAAACCTACCTGTCAGGTTATAGGTTCGACACGCGACTGAAAGCAACTGGAGAGCACGAGCCATGTGAGCTCCACCAAGGAATCCGCAAGATAAGCTCGAACAGGAAAAAACGCTCTCCAATCCTAACTCTCTCCGTAAAATAAAATGGTAAAAAAAAACTTCACAATTGGTAAATAAATAGGCTTTCTGAGGGTTTAAAATTTCATTAAAGCTTGCCCGTGCAATACAAAAATGCCGTTGGCGCCAAACGATTCAGGCTGAAATCATAAGTCATCATGGGAACAACCTCGACGTGATGGCTCGATCATACTGATCCACCCGCAACTTCCTTCTCACAACTCCATACTTTTTTGCTACCTTCCCGTGCAACTTAGCCGTTAAAATAATATCGGTGAGGAGAAAAGGATGGAAGCCTCCGTAGCGACCGCTAGTTTAAACAACCTCTACAATGACAGGTCCTACCAAAATCAGTCATTAATAAGAAAATGCCTCCGCTGTAGCGGTAATGCATCGAAAACAATTTTTGGAACGACAAGTCTTAAGAATACTAGAAAAACATTTGCAAAAAACTTGCAGAAGTGCCCGCCGTAGCGGCTCAAACCTGAGGAAGTGTTCGCTGTAGCGGCTCAAACCTGAGGAAGTGTCCACCGTAGCGGCTCCCGGCGACCAATCCAAAAGATGAAACACAAAGTCCACCGCCGTAGCGGGCATGATTCAGAAAGATTCCTGCCACAATGGGAGTTAAAAAAAAATCAAGTACACAAAAGAGAATATCACTCACTATAGCGGATCGTTCATGAAAATCCATCCGCTGTAGCGGTTCAGAAGCAAAGAAGAGTCCACCATAGCGGCTCCAAGCTAGGAAACCATCCGCTACTGCGGATCAAAAAATCATTTTCTGCCTTATTGAAAAATGAATCTTTGGAACTATTTATGATGGGAAGAAATCGTAAAGGCTGAAAATCAAATTCAAAGCAGTCTAGCAAGAAAAACTAAGATCTTCAAAGGGGTCCTAAAAAATGGAAAAAAAAACAAAAAATATTTTTTGGGAATTATTGCAGCAACAACATGTAGATAATGAAGCAGAACTTGTAAGTTCTCTTGAAGACTTAGGGAAGTATAAAAGGATGTACAAAAAATCAAAAACTCATATGACATAATTTGAAGAGAAAAACAATGATGCAGAAAGAATTATCGTCGACTTAAAAAATCAGTTTCTAGTAGCCAAAAAGGCTGAAAACAATCTAGAACAACAACTTAAAAAGATAATACAATAATCTGAAAGGCTTGAAGAAGAGATTATAAGCCTTAGAAAGAAGTTGGATGAAGAATCTATCAAATCAAAGTTTGAGAAAATATTGAAAGACTTTAGATGAAATCTTAAGTGTCCAAAGACCATCAAGCAATAAATTTGGATTAGGATTTGACAAAGAAAAGAAACCAGGATATTCCTCTTGCACAAACCAAGATGGAAATAAAAATGATGCTGCACTCAAGAGCCAAATTAAAAGGGAAAAAAGTAAGAAATCTCATCCTCTCTTACAAAGAACAGATATGATGCTAATGGCAAGTAGACATCATCAACTCTTTTTGGGAAATTGTTATACCTGTAACAATTTTGGACATATAGCTATAAATTGTAAACTAATAGTTCCTATTGAGAAAGACATTACATCACAAACTTCTTTCTATAAGAAAATGGTACTAGAAGGAATTAAGAAGGAAGAAACTATAATTCTTTTGCTCCTCTACATAGTTATAGTATAGAATGATAAAAATGTGGTAATCAAGGTCACATTGCTAGAAATTGCAAACTAGTGATTTAGAAAGGAATTTTATCTGTAGTATAGAAGAACATTCTCTCCAAGTTGCACAGGACTCTAACTCCCCATGTAGAGATTCACTACCTACTGCAGGAGGTTGAAGTTGTAGAGTTAAAGTTGCAATGAATAAAGGAGGACTCCAGTAATCTCCAAAAGGATGCAGAGATAAAGAGGGATGCCACACAAAACAATAATATATATATATATATATTTGATTATTATATGCTTTTATAAATTATATCTAAAGGTTTTGAATGCATTTCATTACAATTATTTAGATATTTGTATTCCTAGTATGAGGAATGATGTTATGGAAGGAATGATGTTATGGAATAACATGATTGAACATATAGTTTGTCTTTTATTGGCATATAGTAAATCTCATGAAAGTACATGTTATGATTAATTAAAGAGGAATATAGGGATGCATAACATTACATGAGATATGAATGATGGCTATGTTGAGACATTAATTAAATAATGTACATAACCATGCAATCCATTGCAAATACATTGAATTATTCAAGTGATTAAATCTCATAAGATATGGGTATACTGAAACATTGGATAAAATATTTGCGTGTCTATATGAGCTATTTGTCATTGTATTAAACTAATTGGATTATGCAAGGTTGCTAATAAGTTGTATAAAATTGGATTGTAGGGAAATACAATATACTATGGGCTACAACTGGATATTGAATATGGAGTGATTCCATAAGCGTTTCTTACCATAACGGCTTTGCCATTGAAGGAGAAATGTGGTACCCTGGGTAAAAAGGGAAAAAGAGAAGTTTCTCAAGGATTCTAGATGATAGGCCTAGTGTCCTCCCTTATCCCTATCATGGTGGGTCAGTTGAGCTCGAGATCCCTCATCCTAGGATCTTAGAGGCCACCTCATCCACTTATCTCTCAACCATTCCTATCCATTGAGCCTTATAAATACAAGCTCATATCCATGGTTGAGGGAGAGAACTCTTAAGGTATTGTTATGGTGTGGGATTGATCACTTGTCCCAAGACCATTGGAGAGCATGGAGAGCTAGAGTCAGAGCTTATGGGGATGAGAATGCTTGGTTTCATGGAGATGCATGTCAACACTAAGGATTGGTTGTAAACTTCTTCATATTTCTATATTAATGCAAGTTGATTTCTGTCCCACATATATTGTTGTTGTTTGATTTCACAGGTATGTTGTTAGATTCCTTAGTCACTAACATGGATCAGTAGATTATATTCTGGCAGTTTCAATGTGTTTGCGTGTTTAATCTTATTGCAGGTACATAGGGTTACTATCGAAACATTACATTCTGGGTATCTACGGTATCCAAGGAGAGTCTTCAACCTCTGTCCTTCATTTGTTCTGGATTTGAACCATTCAGACCAGTGGAACACCTTAATGTCCACAGAAGGTGAAATATTCCAGCTAACAAATCTAGCGACTCCAATGGGGAACAGATATATGCATCAGTTGTTCTGATCTTCCTCAGTTATGCAATTCTTGTCTGAATCCAGGCTCCTTCTCCAACTCTCTTCAGTCAGATCTACTTTCTGACTTAATCTATTTGAGTTTGAAACTTCCAGATCTATTTAGATTTGATTCATTTCAACCTTTTATGCTCTGTTTCCATACTCAATCTAGCAGTTTTCACCTTGATCTAGTCTTTTTATGACTTGATTTATCGTTCTCTTTGTGTTTTGGTCTTCTACAGGGAACCACGCCTATGCAGTGTATGAGGAGTGGTGCCACTGCCTGAACAGAGTGGGAAGTACATGGTGCCACCACCTGTATCCAGTTGGCGAGAAGCGGTGCTGGGATAGAACTGCCCTGTCAACACAAGAGAAGCGCGGTGCCAGGTAGGCATCATTCCAAGACCCTTTTTTTCTCATTTTTTTTGTAAAAATTTGAGTTGTGTTGCTTTCAGTTCTGCACTATTAGACTTGTGTGATAGAATCTGATGCTTATGGCTTGAAATATTATGGCTTAATATTGGTTTGATTCGGAAATTCAAGAGCTAGGTTAGGCTTTTTGATTGTTCATCCGCTTCTATGCTTGTTATTTGTGTTTGCGAAAGGATTTCTTGTTTTTTGAAAAGATTAGGGTGTTAGTAAGATCTCTTTTTGTTTCTGTTATATAGACTAAAAGAAGAACGCTGGATTAGCTTCTAGGTTTCATTTCTTATTTGCATAGTAAACTTCTTTTTCTTCCTTTAAAAAAGATTTTTTTTGACTGAGACTAGGGTATCATCATTGAGCGTTGGACATTGGTTCTCTGATTTGCTTCTCAAGCTTTTAGGCTCTTTATGTTCTTTCGTCTCTTATGCATTTAGAACTATCTCGATCAAAATAAAAAATATGGTATTTTTAATTTAGATTTGCTTATGTTTTGAGAAAATTGAAAAAAATAGAGTGCATTTGCATATAGTATGCGTCTTGTTTATCTTTTAGGAAAAGAGATTCTTCCCCTTCTCATTGCTTTCAAAAAAGGGAAATCAGTTTGGAAAAGTATTGGTTGTCTTTGATTTTATGTCCATGAATATTGTTTGGAAATATTTTTTTGTTTTGAAACAAAAAGAAAATACTCTCTTTCCCTCCCGTAAGTAGGCATATTGAACGGTAAAGTGAAATATTTTGCATAAGCATATTGCATGGTTTTACTTTTCTGTCAAAACATCATGCATTCACCTAACCGACCATTTTAAAATTAATGGTAGTTATAGGTTAAAATTTACGTAGCAACTGGAGTGATAGGTTAGAGACATGTTTGGGCATCGCGTAGGAGCTGTCATTATTTGTCCGCATTACATCCCGGGACTCGCGCGGTTCTTCCACGTACCATCGATATATCGAACGACCTTTCAAGTACCCTTGAGGTATATAGAAAGGTGCTTCACGTACTTGATTATATATCGGAAGGCCCCTTGTGTGTGGTTATGCATTAGACAACACTACTACCGATTCGAGCTCCCACCTACCTTGAGTATATTTGGAGACCCCACTAGGATACCCTATCTATCTGAGAAAATCCCTTTGGCCGTATTGCTTGGAGCCATACACCAAAAAAAACATTCAGGGAGATTACTACACATGTACCCTGGAGGTATATCGCGAGTGGCACCTTCTTGACAATCCTGGTGAGAGACCTGACTTTTGAACCCCTCCTATCATTTTAAGTATGCTTGTTTTGACCTATAGCTTGTGTAGGGAATTTTTTTGGTGTGTTTTCTAGATTTTTAGACCCTAGGTTAGATAGGAACTATACAAACTGGCTAAGTTAAGACAATCCAGAAGAGTACGGGGCTTTCCACCCGATTTTACCCCCGGTTCAAGAGAAAATCCAATGGAAGCTATTGACTAAGGAGCTACTACCACCTCTCAAGTGGGAGATAATGTGGTTGCATAAAGTGGAGTACAATATTCTTCACACTTACCTCCCTTGGTCCAACAACCTTCTCGGGGAAATACCTCATTCCACTCTCCCACGGAAGGTCATGTTGATGATACAACCCGTCCGGATTTTGGTCCCAATGCTCCATTTTTGGATACCTCTATAGGATAGGCCATTGCCTCATTTGGCACCCATTTAAACTCTTCTGAAGATGAAGAAGAATGTAGGAAATATCATGCTGCCATTCTCTATGCATATGAGATTGATAAGCAAATAGATGAAATATTAGGCCCAACACCATCACGTTCCACATCTGTTCCTGTGGGATATCGTTCACTTGCCGATTCTATGAGACCCATTGAACCGATTATAGATCGTGTAGTAACACCACACAACCCAGGTCAAATTACCACCCCTATCACCTCTCATGTTATGTCTGTTCCTAATCCTCCCAGGTCTTCTGCACCTGGGGCCCAACCTTCAATTTTTGTTTCGTCAGTACCTTCTAGTGCCGGGGGGCAACCCCTCGAATGACCTACGCTATCTGGTACTGAAATTGTACCTAGTCAAGGGTAGACCTCTAACATAGAACCATCTACAGTTTATGTCCCTCCCACCCATACTACTGCGGTAATCCTCCATCTAGTTCAGGTCAGCCCTTGGGGGCACAACCTGTAATCGTTGAATCTTCCAGAGGTTATGGTTATCATATACATGTAGGTAATCATCCACTCAATCCTATAGGAATGCCTTATGCTGGAATTCCATACCCTGGTAACACTTTTACGCCATGGGGGAAACCCAACTGGTCTTACATGCCAGCTATGGGGGGGATACCTATACATACTGCGGGAGGTGTCGGAGGACCGCCTTATGGAGGTCCTCCCCTTGGGGGGATTAATGGTCCCGGAGGATTTGGAAACTTTCCTCCTTTTGGTCCTAGTGGTCCTAGTGGTCTTGGGGGGCCTGGCGGATTTCCTCCTTATGGCTCTGGAGGGTATGGTGGCCCTCCGCCTAGTGCTTCTGGAGGCTCTGTAGGGTTTGGTGGTCTACCTTTTAGTGGTCCCGGTGGCCTTGGTGGTCCTCCTTCTAGAGGCCCTAGTGGTCCTAGCAGTCCTGATCCCGAAAATCAACCCCCTGCGGGTGGATTTTCCGTTAGTTATTCGTCACACCAACCTGTTTTTCAGTCAACCTATGGTCTTACTGGTAATTATATGCCATATCAATATTACCAGTATGTGCAACCCAACCGACAGTTACCTTTCCTAGAAATTTTGGACTTGCTTGACTTGTCCAAGTTGTTTAATGACCCCATTCGACACAATACCTCATGGCCTCCCATTCCGGTAAAGTTACCATCGGATATCCCAAAATTCGATGGGAAGCAGGGAGACGATCCGAAGAACCATGTTATGACATTCCATTTGTGGTGTTCTTCAAACTCCCTCATGGATGACTCCGTTCGGTTACGAATATTTTAGTGAACATTGACCGGTACGGCTGCGAAGTGGTACATTGAACTCCCACAACATTTGTTTGTGGATTTTGGCTCGTTGGCAATCGTGTTTCTTACACACTTTCAGCTCCCTATTCGTTATGAAACGAGAACTGATATTTTAACCTCTCTGTGACAGAACACATCCACCCACATTTCCAATCATATTCATGAGTGGAGAAGGCGGAGAAGGCTTATTAAGGCCCCTTTTCCAGATCAGTTACTAACTAATTGGTTTACCAAATCCTTGTTTCCTCCTATTGCGCGAGATGTGGCTATGGGCGGTGCCATTACCGAAGAGCAGGCTATCAGTCGGGCTCAGTACCTAGACTTGGTCTATTCCTAGTCTGGAACTCTTTATGACCTGATTCCTCAAGGTCCTCACCCCAGCACTGATCCTGCCAAGCCACCAGTAGAAGTACCTGTTGATGGGATTGTTGGTTGAATCCAGTCCCTGTCAGCAGCGAAACCTGCCAAGCAAACCCAAACTGCCACCCCTACACCTTCGAATCCTAAGGTTTCCATCGAGTTCAACTCTATTCAAAGTACTCAAACCTCAGGTAATAATAAAAAGAAAGGCAAAAATAGAAATAAAAAACCTGGAAACCAACAGGAGACTGCAAGACCAACCAACAATGATAACGATAAAGGGAAAAGGAAGGAAAAATATCCCTGTCTGCTATGCAGCGGTGACCATTTTTCAAAGGAGTTTCCTCGTTGGGATGAAATCTCCCAGTTTCTGAAGTCCAATCTTGCACCTGCAGTACTTACGGATCCTTTTCCCTCCCAACAACAACTGATATACCACATGTCTAATCAGGGTAACTCTAGTTCATCATAGGAAATTTGTATGATGTCCTCAGATACCATCAATCTGCAAACTCGAAGTCAGAATTATGACAAACCCGCAGATAAGAAAGAAGATCATTCTTCTTTAGGGAAAGCTCCCTCTACTAGTTCTCCGGAATCCTCGTCTACTGTCCCCTTATCTATCGAGAAGCCTACTCTCGACATGATTTTGCGCCCACCTAAGAGTACTCTTCGGAAGGCTGTCCTTAATCCCAATGCCTGAGCTGCTCAATTTTATAATGTGGTTGAAGATATCACTTAGGAACCTTGTGCGATGTCTACCCTAGAGGTACTCCAAAGTTTCTCTACACAGTGCAAAAACTTGTTGACAATACTAGGAGCTTTAGACCCGAAAAATACTAATTGGATTCATTTCAATGTTGAGAACTATTGTTACGGAGAGAAATTCCTATGGCTTGGGGTACCACAATAGACAACTTTGACTCCATAAATCAATCTTTCCCAATATGCAATAGAAATAAAATGTCTAAAACTAAAGGATCAGACCTCGTACCTTATTTCGGACGGTTGAAGTAGATCCCCGTTGAGCTTTCCAATCTTCAGCTTGAATTGATATAATACTTCCTCAACAAGAAGTAAAAAATACAACAATACTATATATCATGGTGTTAGATCTATTCTAGCATATATAATCAATAATGTAAAAGCATTTGACATATTCCAATGGATACACTATTTAATCAAATACACATCATTGGATAAGAAAAGATATTTCCATTAATATAAATCAGAGATTACAAGATAGATACAACCTCTGACGGCACGTCTGCAAATCGGAGAAACTAAATCCCCCACTTGGGCCTCTACCACCTCAATCCTCCATCTCACGATAGCAAGCTCACTAGCAAAAGGCAAGCTTGGGAAGAACACAACAGTGCTCCAAGGGACAAAGGGATGCAGACTCAAGTACAAATTTCAGAAACAATGGACTATAGTTTCTTTGCTCTCAATCTCTCTATATGCCTTCAATGTACCAAGGGGTTCCTTATATAGCTTCACAAGGGATAATGAAGGGTCGAATCCGAGCGATCTCAAGGCATATGGAAGGCCAAGAGTCGAATGAGTCGGATCCATGTCAAGGAAAAATCCAAAAGGATTTGGATTATGCACGCATCTCGATGTATGCGGTTATAGGGGTCAAACCCGTGTATGTACTCGGTTATCAGGTAAAAAGCCACGTATATCATTTTTCATATAGTTTTAGGGATGATCAAGGAAACATCAAAGGATAAAAGATGGTCCATGGGGTCTAAAGAGTCTGTAGCGAGACAGGGGAAGGCCATACAAAGTGTGATTCACCTAGAGTGGTGAAATCCGCTATAACAGATGCCCCCTAATGTGTGAGGTCAGAGGGGTCATACGATGGCCAAAATACATTATAATTCCATCCCAGAAGTGGAGTGATGAAGGATCCCAAATGGAAGACCAGCCACCCAATCAACATAGTACAATAATACAACTCTGCATATAACTGCAAGTACATATAGCAGTCCCAGATACATAAGAGTACAATGGCCATGAATAAGCATAATACATGATATCACATATGTGGTCATCACCATGTACAATATACATATATCAGAATCTCCATGATGAAGATATACAAAGGATCATGATCTCCAAAATGGCTGAAGATATACAATAAATCAAGATCTCCATAGTGGTTGGAAATATCTGTCATATACTGGTATCAAATCACGAGAGCTGAAATCTCATGAACACTGGCACAATCAAGGAGGTAGCGTATAAGAGCTGCTACCAATCTAGAAAGTATTCTACACAAATCGCTACGCGTACATGTCCTACTATGCGAATAGAGGTGTCGAGGTCGAACATAGTAGTCCATTATCTGATTACTGGTCATTAATGTATACCATTAACAGACGCGAGATTACCCACCGATAATGAAAATGGGAATCAAGGTACTAGAGTGCAAACTAACAAGTGTGAATAGATGTGTTGAGGTCAAACACTTGAGAGAATCCATCGATCAGGGGACATTGATGTATTGCCAAGAAACTGTCGATGGCGAGAGAACCTACCACTAATGACTGCAAGTCTCAAGGAACTCAAAAGGACTCTAGATTCCAATCCCAGAATAAATGATCTGAAGTTGATGGGATGAAATCTACTGTAAGGAGGGCATTAAGGCATCCCCCATCATCCAACATGAGGTACTTAGCAAAGCTGTCTAATGTGGAAGGACTCGATCATAAGGTGCACGAACCAGTAACTGTACCGGGAATGGCCGACATGCAAAGTCAAGATAACTGAGGAATGGCTGACACAGGTTTCAACTTCCTTCGAACAAGAGCATAACGACGTATGGTGACTGAATGAAGGTAGCATAGACTCGATATACAAATTGGGACATCTTTGTGACACAGGAGGCATCAACAGAGGCTCCACAGGGACTGGAAGCTTAACCAGTCGGTGGAGATAAAATCAGATAAACGAGTACAACTCCTAAAGTCAAACTATAACCCAACCAATGGATGTGATATATAGTGCTCTGTTCGAAGGCGACACGACTCGACAGCTGCCAAAGATAACATCTTTCCTTGTCCGACTTTTTGGTTTTTTAATTTTTTTTTTTTGGACTTTTTCAGTTATTTGAAAAGCTTGAAAAAAGAATAAACTAGCTTTATAGTTACAAACTAGGAGGAGACGAGTGTCATCAGGGCAAACAAACTAGTTCCAAGCAGTGGAACATACCTATGCTCAATGCAAGGACACATGTGTAGGATATCGACACTCGGGGGAAAATCCCCTCCCAGTACAAAGGGAAATCAAGCTGTGAAGGATATATAAAAAATGGCTCTGCATGGCTAGACATGAGACAAGCTCAGGCTATATGGCTGAAACGCAATGTCAGGGGAGCCAGCATAAAGCTCAATAAGGCAGGAAAAGCTCATGATAATGCATTCACAACTTGACATAGGGGGAGTCCGGAGGGAAATAGGCCAGCATAAGATCAAGAGGAGTATGAGGCTCTTGCAAAATGTCATGGTAGTGCTATATAATGGACTCCCACACCCTAAAGGAGAAAACGTCGGCATGGGCACCAAATGCAAATAAGGGGCTAACTAGGGTACCCATGTAAGGTGAAGCTCTACCACTCGTATTATGCCACTTCTAAAGCAGTAAGAAGGTTCCGTGACATAATAGAGTGGGTTCGTACCTAAGGTCAGATGGAACGGTCATAAGGAAATGCAGAAGTGCAAGTGGATGTGATATCCTAACCTATATGCCAGTTTAGACATAATACCTGTGATAGGAATGAACAGGTTGAAACCTCAGAGAGAGTGTACAAAAACTGGACCCTACATGACCACCATACTAGTCCAAAATAATCCAAAATAGTCAATAACGAATCCAAACTATAGGAAATAGGGAGGAATGATCATGACAACTACACCAAAAGGAAACCGTACGGTGAATGATAGGACATAAAAAGAAACATAGGTGTAGACCCAACATTCACGCATCCACTACCACCCCCATGAGGGTGACCATTGGTGTAAAGACCGAGCGAAAAAAAATAAAAATCCTCCACAAATGGAGTAGAGGATGGAAGATGACCATTCCCAAATCTATGAGCACGGTAAGGGGCTGTAATGCCCCCAAGTCTAACACCAGGGTCCGTACTAGGACCAAGGACGGGTGATAGGATACTAGGCATGCCGAAAATAAAAGGACCTGAACTCAAGAGAGCACACTCCTAAGAAAATATACTCAAGTAAACACGATCCCAAAGGCCAACTAGCGTACAAAGAGCACACTCCTAAGAAAATCTACAGCCAAAATACAAGCAAACCAAGGGGAGGATATGTGAGATCCCGAATGCAGCAGGTATGTCTCGCCTAGGAGAGGCTTGAAACTCCCATACACTACAAGCGGAGGTACGTAACCAATTATAGTGGCTCTCAGCTTCAATGCATAAAGCGACGGTGCTGTCCGACCTCTACCTGGCCAGGACACCTGCAAAATAACCTCTACGAAGTACCCTCTCGATAACCTAGGTAAGGCAACTGAGGTCACCTTAATATAATCAATGCTCAGGCGGACATTCGTAGGCGGGATTGACCGTATGGGCAGGGTAGCAAAGCTTGAAACTCTCAAAAGAGCCCCCAGATACGAATACAATCCTAGAAATATCTTCGGTGCTACTTAGTTATGACTAGGGGACATTCCAATCAATAACCGCTCACACTGCCTCGTGCTTAACTCCCTTTTGAGAGGAGGATCCTGAGAACACTGGTTATACCAAGGATTTCACACACTCACCTGGACAGACACCTAGATGTTGTTGTTTAGTGATCTTGGTGAATTGACTTACAATGAACTATTCCAAGATCCTAAAACCTAAGCTTGTTGGTGCACCCTAGAAAAGAAAAGAGTGTAATTCATTTTAATTTAGCATTGATTTTAGTTGGATTTATTACTCAAAAATAGGATATGGTCGTGCAACTAGTGGTGTTATGACGCAACATGAAGTAAAATGCACACCGTAACAATCAATGCAAATGCATTGTGTCCATGTAAACAGGGTATGCCACTACATGAGATGCATAAATATATATTCCTTTCCGAATGTTATTGCAATCCTTCCTATATGAAAGCCTAAACACAACTCTCATCCAATCAATCCAATGCAAGTACCTCCTCAAATCCATATCTAAGATGCAACTAAGAGTGCAACTACTTTCTATTTTTCAATATAAAAGAATGAAAAATGCGATAAAAGTCATCTAAAACTCTCAGTCTCTGCAGCAAGTATAAAAGACAAGCCCATCAAGACACCAAGACAAAAAGAGTAATGCACTAATGGTAAAACAAAAAGGAAAAATGACTAAAACTACTTTCAAAGAAAAATCAACGAAAAAGCGGTCTCTGGTCACAAAAGAAGCATCCAACAGACAACATCAGACCCAAGGAAGACCCAACCACACTCACAACCCACCCAGCGACTTCCCATAACATCAAACTCACCAAAAGGGAGGATGTACGCGACTGTTTTAAGAACAACTACATATATATGCGACTTTTGGCCAAAAATCTGCGTGGATGGGCATATGTACGTGACTTTTGGCCAAAAACCTGCGTATATAGGCATATGTACACGACTTTTGGCCAAAAACCTGCGTATATAGAGAAGGTAGTGGTAAAAAGCAGGCCAAGGGTCAAGAAAATAAAGGGGAGTGTCAATGGATGAACATACTATAAAATGCAACCCAGAAACAAGGAGAAACAAAGAGCAAGTCAATAATATCAAGCCCATTGTACCGATAAAAACTCCCAAAGGAAAAATGACTAGGAACTCCCCAGCGGAGTTGCCAATTCTGTTACGGAGAGAAATTCCTATGGCTTGGGGTACCACAATAGATAGCTTTGACTCCAGAAATCAATCTTTCCCAATACGCAATAGAAATAAAATGTCTAACACTAAAGGATCAAACCTCGTACCTTATTCCGGACGGTTGAAGTAGATCCTCTTTGAGCTTTCCAATCTTCAGCTTGAATTGATATAATACTTCCTCAACAACAAGTAAACAATACAAGCATACTATATATCATGGTGTTAGATCTATTCTAGCATATATAATCAATAATGTAAAAGCATATGACATATTCCAATGGATACACTATTTAATCAAATACACATCATTGGACAAGAAAATATATTTCCATTAATATAAATCAGATATTACAAGATAGATACAACCTATGATGGCACGTCTGCGAACCGGAGAAACTGAATCCCCCACTTGGGCCTCCACCACCTCAATCCTCCATCTCACGATAGTAAGCTCACTAGAAAAAGGAAAGCTTGGGAAGAACACAACAGTGCTCCAAGGGACAAAGGGATGCAGATTCAAGTACAAATTTCAGAAACAATGGACTATAGTTTCTATGCTCTCAATCTCTCTATATGCCTTCAATGTACCAAGGGGTTCCTTATATAGCTTCAAAAGGGATAATGAAGGGTCGAATTCGAGCGATCTCAAGGCATATGGAAGGCCAGGAGTCAAATGAGTCGGATCCATGTCAAGGAAAACTCCAAAAGGATTTGGATTATGCACACATCCTGATGTACGCGGTTATAGGGGTCAAACCCTCGTATGTACGCGGTTATCGGGTAAAAATCCGCGTATATCATTTTTCATATAGTTTTAGGGATGATCAAGGAAACAACAAAGGATAAAAGATGGTCCATGGGGTCTAAAGAGTCTGTAGCGGGATAGGGGAAGGCCATACAAGGTGTGATTCACCTAGAGTGGTGAAATCCGCTATAACAACTATAAGCCTATATTACCGCATAAACTTTCTTTTCAGATCATTACGAAAGTAGTGGGAAAGAAATTTTTTCGAATAGTACTAGATGAAGGAGCTTCAACCTTGATTTTGTCTTTGACTTTTTGGAAGGCCCTCGGCTCTCTCAAGCTTGTAACATCACCTACAACCCTCAAGGCCTTTGACAGACGGGGTTTCCAACCCCATGGCCTCATATCATCCCTAAGAGTCGAGCTGGGGGGAAAAACCATTTCCATTCAAGCAAAAGTGGTAGATGCCCCTTTAGATTACAACCTCCTTCTAGGAAGAAATTGGTTCTATGCCATGACTGCTGTTGCCTCAACAGTATTCCAAACAGTCCAATTTCTGCATCTAGGGAGAATTGTTACTATTGATCAACTTGATTTCTATACGTCGATGTTACTACCTCCATGGATAATAACATCCCCATGTTAGGCCAGTCCCCTCCTCCTTACCAGTCGATTTTGGTAGGCATGTTGAAGGATTCATCCCTTATGGGTATTTTTCCGTCTACTCCTTCTAGCACGGATACCCCAACAGTCCATATGATTGTCTCATTTGATTATGAGCCTAAGGGTAAACATGTTGTTGAATCCACCTCATTGAGTCCACATCAAGCTATGTATGACACCATTCAAACCTTTTTCGATGATCACACTGATGAGCCTCATCTAGTGGCTTCATATCCTTACCATTTACCGTAATGGTTAGAACCTTTCTCTCCCCATTTTAGATGATCTCTCTGAGACTTTTCCTTCTGATGAGTCCATTATGGAGATCATGAATACGGATGAGCCCATTTGGGAGGATCACCATCATAGATCCATGTTTCTCCCCGACACCATTTCGGTTAGCCATGATTTTGCATTCTTGTTCCCTACTGATATTGTCAACGTACCCCAAATTCCTATATTGTTGCAAGATAGAGATTCTGAAAGAAACCTTTGCAAAATTACTCAAATGAACCCGATTGACATATCAACCAAGCCTGATACTATTGAGCATGTTCATGTTGGGAAGAACTGCTCGACAGATAAATCTAAAGCATATAAGGTACTTTTCAAGGAATTCCATGATATTTTTGCCTGGTCCTATGAAGAGATGTCGGGGATTGACCCATCCGTCATGGTCAATAAGATAAAAACCTATCCCATGGCTAAACCTATCAGGAAAAAACTAAGGCAATTCCATCCTCGGAAGGCTGCAACTATTCAAGCTGTGTTGCAGCTGTAACTATTTTCCCAAATTTTCAAAATTTTGGACGCTCCTGTTAATATTTTACCTTGCCTAGAATCGTTTGGATCCATGAGATCTGTCTTTGTTTTCCCTTCGCTACAAGTTTGGACTGTTTTGAGGTTAAATCTCTTCATGGTTTTTGGAAAACTGCTTATGTTTGAATTTAGAGTTTGGTTTTACCTTTTGATCTGCGATTTCTTTCTTGTTGTCGGAAGCCTATTTCTCATTCTAGCCACTGTATTAATGTATCGAAACCATGTTTCCTTATGGAGCCTCCGTTGCGGTATCTGAATGATGAGTGCTCCGTAGGATAGTCTTGACTTCTTCGATGTCGTGTTGTTTTTGTTTTGACTTGTTTACATTATCGGAGGTTGGTCGAAGTTGAGTCAGGTTTGTTGGATCTTTGTGAAGCCGCTGTTTTGGAAGTAGGGAAAACTTTTTGGGCCGATGCATGACCGTAGGTTTTTCGAACACTTAACATTTGCATGATGTTTTTGTGCCACATCGAAAAGCTTAGGATTCTGATCGAAGGTTGTAGTCTTTTTTCTTTTTTCCATTACGGCTCCCAAGTGAACTAAGTGTCCGCCACATAATTTCTCCGCTCTCCGATGTTTCGTTCGGGTTTTGCCGTTTTGTCTTTTGGCCGCGGGGCCCATAGTATTTTCATCTTCCACTGTCGTGGCTATGTAATTCACTAATATCTCGACGTTGATGTCATTCTGTTCGCCGACAGGGAACTTTACCGTTTGGTGCTTTGACTTGTAGTTCTTCTGATTTCGATAGAATGAATGGTCCTGCGGAACTCGTTGTCCATCTGAAACCCACCGCTGTGGCTGTAAGCAAGAATTTCTAGCCAATGTCTCAGTGCTTCAAGTTGCCGATAAGGTTGTTTCCCACCGTTTTCGGGTGGCGTTATTTTCCGATTCTTGTCAAGGAGCGGGGGGGGAAACCCAAAGGTTTTGGGGTCTTTGTATAAAGATAGGAAATTTAGAGGAAGAAAGGGGATTTTTTCCCCAGTTAGATTGGAAGAGATATTGTAAGAAGAACTATTTCCTTTTGCAATAGAAAATTATAGTTTGCCGATTGGAGAAAGCTTGGTGGAATATTCAAATGTTATGCTAAGGATTTGTTGAAGAGGAACTATTTCGTTTTCATCCTTTTGTCCATTAACTATGAGATCATTCTAACTCTTTGAACCTAAGTTCTTGTCTAAATGATCTCTGAGTGATGAATGTTGTTCATAAGCAATTGGCTATCTGGTTGTTAAATATCTTTAAATGTTCGTGTGTTTTGGAAAGAAGTATCAGCTATCTGTGATTTCTTTTACAACGCATGCACAAAATACATTGCTCATTAATAAGTAATAAGATTTCTCCCTAGGGATAGGTTAGGTATTTAGTTTTCATTTCTTGCTGTGTGTGTGATTTAGATGCATGAGAGTTTAAGATGAGAGGTAAGAACCTGCGCATCACATTGTGAATACTCCTTGCATCCTCTATCAATCTGCATCTTAGATAGGCACTTGCATATCACACTTAAAGTCAAATTAAAAAAATATATACGATGGATCGGGCCACAACCGGTAAAACCTTCTATTTTTGTTACTTGACCTATGGTAGTCAGACCG
This sequence comes from Pseudotsuga menziesii, assembly GCA_001517045.1. Lineage (NCBI taxonomy): Eukaryota > Viridiplantae > Streptophyta > Pinopsida > Pinales > Pinaceae > Pseudotsuga > Pseudotsuga menziesii. Next base: position 234,453 of record LPNX010262499.1, read on the forward strand.
CAAACCGGACGGATTCTGTACACCAAACAGTCACGGCCTAGTTGGGAACGTTGAATGGGGAGAATCCCTTACTATTGTTGCCTGTGAATTTCCAGGCCTCAACAGTTTTTGTCACTAGAAGGAGGGCCGCCATTGCATGGTTGGCCGAGGAAACCCATTTTCCTGAGATTATTCCACCGGTGACAGTTCAGAAGGCAGTTTGTTTCCTAATCCAGTTCCTGAAGAGAAAGGTAGAGAACATTTGTATTCTGTGGACAACGAAGTTGTTAATGATCTGAGAAGACACACTAGGGAATATGTACAGAAGGTTGGAGGATTACCTATTATCCCTGAATTTCCCAGAAGAGAATATAAGAGGAAATATCATCCTATATTGGAAGACTTAGTGTTGGTTGGAGATTTCAAAGAACTCATAGAGACAGCCTTACAGGAAGTTGTACAACCTTTGAATCAAGTAGGCCCAGATAGTCCTTACGATTCTCCTGTTCATACTCCTATTCATTCACCACCTTACTCTCCACCCAGACTCATGGCAGGCATGAACGCAAATCAACCACCCAACCCACCAAATCCACCACCTACCTGGAAATCCAGATCACCTTTAAACCTAACACCTCCTTTGCATGATTTAACTCAATCTTTTGAAAAGATGCTGCCCAATTTTGATCCAAATGAGAAGATGTTAGTAGATGATCACTTGCAGAGTTTCTATCCAGCAATAGAAGGATTAAGGGCTGGGGAATATGAAGATGTGGTTTGTAGACTTTTCCCACACACCCTTAAAGGAGCAACAACATCGTGGTACTTTGGATTGCCTACAAAATCTATCCTTGATTGGGATACCTTTGAACGGATCTTTAGAAGTAAGTATGCAACCCAAAAAACTCATGCAACTCTAATGAAAGGACTATGCACCTTAAAGAAAGAAAGAAAAGAGAAAGTGCATAGTTTTACCCTAAGATTTGCCGCCTATCTTAAAAACTTTTCTGAAGCTGAAAAACCCTCAGATAAAGTCCCAATTGAATATTATACCTCAGCTCTAGGACTTGAGTTGGCCATGTTTGCCAAAATGAAAGACAAACCTACGCTAGCAGAGACTTATGAGGAAGCAGAGAGATTAGAGGCTGAAAGGGAAAGTATCGAAGATTATCCTGAACGACCAGGAGAAAAAAATGTTGGTAGGAAAGCTCTGTTGTTTACTAAGCCTAAAGAGGAGAAATCACTAGATTTTTAAGGAATGGCAAAGATGATGCAGACGATTTCTAACAGAATTATAGACTTGTAAAAGGAAAAGGAAACCCAAAAGTTATACAAGCCTTATTACAAGAAAAGGGAATATAACAATCAATCCCAACCCCCTCTGCACAACCCTGCATCTATGAACTTAACAGAGGTAGGAATGGATAACTTTTGCTCTTTCCACCAACAACCTCATTCTAAAAAGAGTTGTCCTCAAGGTTAAACTCAATGACGTTGGTTATGAATCAACTTATGGATTCCAAATTAACTGAAGACAACGAGAAAGAAGGGAAAGATAATAATAAATCAACAGAACAATAGGAGGATGAAGCTACGGTTTTATGGGACTGTGTATCGTTGTTTGATGTCAAGGAAGAAAAAAATCTAAGACACAAGGGCCTCATGGAGACAAATGTAATGACAAGAAGCCATGGGTTGGTCAAGGAAAACAGTCTTATGCTCCTGAAGATCAAAAGACTACAAAAGAATTTTAAGAAATTTCAAAATAGCTCCTCGAAAAATAATATTCCAGAGTTTACCATCGCTAGTCAAAATCCTGGGCAGATTCACATGCCTACTAAGCCCAACGAAGAAACCAATGTTAGATCGAACCTCACAGAACATAAGATGGAGTATGACATTGTGGAGGATATCAAGAAGGTGAGGGCAAACATCTCATTATTTGAAATGTTCAATGTGCCACATAAAAAAGAAAAGCTATTGAAAGTGCTTGAAGCATCAAAGGAAAAGCTGCCCACTGACAATCAACCCCAAGAAGAAGAAATTGGTGAAACAAGTATGGGAGGTAAGCCTAAAAGTAAGAATCCACCTTTTCTCCTTACTTTTGAAATCTTCAACCATAACGTGCATAACTGCCTAGTAGACTTGGGAGCATCAGTCAATGTCATGCCATTTTCGGTCTGCAAAAAGATAAATGGACAACCTAAACCATCTACCTGGAGGGTTGTTCAGTTGGATAGAATGAATGTGAAGGTAATTGGAGAAATGGAGGATGTTCTTGTTCACTTATCTTCCAATGATAAGGTGTGTCAAGTCATCGATATTGTGGTGGCTGACATACTGGAAGCTTATGGACTTGTTTTGAGCAGGGATTGGCCGGCTAAGCTGAATGGATATTTTGCCTCAGACTGGTCGCATCTGTGGCTGCCATATAAAGGAATCCCAAATCAAATTAAAGTGTTGAGGGAGCCCCACATGAAACACAATGTTACTCAGTTTGAAGGAAAAATTGAACCAGTGGATCTTGTTTTGGGAAACTATTTTATTGAGTTAGAACTGAGAAACTATCAAGCGGAAGAAGCCATCGATACATCAGACACTCAGCCCGATCTCCTTTGGTTTTCATAGGCTGATGAAATTGATTGTAAAATAGTAGACTTAGCTGTAGATGTAGATGTTAGTTCTCATGCAGTAGTAGGTAGCGATTTTTGGACGCTTTTCTTTGATGGTTCTAAAACTTTAGAGGGGCCAGGAGCCGGCTGTGTCCTGATTGACCTTATGAAAAACAAACATTTTCTTTCATGTAGGTTAGAGTTTGAATGTACCAATAACACAACTGAATATGAAGCGTTGGTTTGGGGTTAAGGAAAGCAATTGAATTAAAGGCGAATAATCTGAAAGTGTTTGGAGATTCTGAAATAATTGTAAAACAAATTCGGAAAACTGCTTATGGTTGAATTTAGAGTTTGGGTTTGCCTTTTGATCTGCGATTTCTTTATTATTCTCGGAATCCTATTTCTCATTCTAGCCACTGTATCAATGTATCAGAACCATGTTTCCTTATGGAGCCTCTGTTGTGGCAACTAAACGATGAGCGATCCGCATGATAGTCTTGACTTCTCCAATGTCATGTTGTTTTTGTTTTTACTTGTTTACATTATCGGAGGTTGGTCAAAGTTGAGTCGGGTTTGTTGGATATTTGTGAAGCCACTGTTTTGGAAGTAGGGCAAAGTTTTTGGGCTGATGCATGACCGTAGGTTTTCCAAACACTTAATGTTTGCGTGATGTTTTTGTGCCGTATCGAAAAGCTTAGGATTCTGATCGAAGGTTGTAGTCTTTTTGCTTTCCTCCATAACGGGTCCCAAGCGAACTAAGTGTTCACCACATAATTTCTCCGCTCTCCGATGTTTCATCTGGGTTTCACCGTTTCGTCTATTGGCCGCGAGGCCCGTATTCTTTTCATCTTCCGCTGTCGCGGCTGCATAATTCACTAATCTCCTGACGTTGATGCTGTTCCGTTTGCCGACAAGGAACTTTACCGCTCGGTGCTTTGACTTGTAGTTCTTCCGATTCTGATAGACTAAACGGTCCTACAGAACTCGTTGTTCGTCTGAAACCTGCCACTGTGGCTGTAAGAAAGACTGTCCGGCCAATGTCTCAGTGCTTCAAGGTGCCGATAAGGTTGTTTCCTATCGTTTTCAGGTGGCGTTGTTTTTCGATTCTTGTTAAGATTTTTGCGATGAGAGCGCAGTACAGGGCCTCATCTTGATAATCAATTTTATTGCTAGTGTGGTTTAAGTATTGAACAGATGCTGTCTGTATTAATGATGAATTTTTGTTTTGATTGCAGACGGATTCAGAAGATTCTTCAGATTGATACTGCAAGAAGACATAGCTGAAGGATAAAGTTGAAGAAAGTTGGCTAAAAAGCGATAGGCAGATACATTTCGAGATCAATAAAAGACAAAGCGGAATCAATAGCAATAGAGGCCCGGTTCTAGGAAAGGCAGTTATTGAGCTGGTCTCTCTATACGAAATACTCGTAAGACTAAAATCTGAAATGTAACGCATTGCTTAAATCATGAGTACTCGCAAAATGACAAAATAGTGAGATTAAAATGGTTGGGAAGCCGGAAGGTCAAGGAGCGGGGGGCAACCCAAAGGTTTTTGGGTCTTTGTATAAATATAGGAAAGTTAGAGGAAGAAGGGGATTTTTTCCCTTATTAGATTGGAAGAGATATTGTAAGAAGAACTATTTCCTTTTGCAATAGAAAATTACAGTTTGCCTGTTGGAGAAAGCTTGGTGGAATATTCAAATGTTATGCTATGGATTTGTTGAAGAGGAACTATTTTGTTTTCAGCCTTTTGTCCATTAACTATGAGATCGTTCTAACTCTTTGAACCTAAGTTCTTGTTTGAATGATCCCTAGTTCATTTTATGAAAATTTCCACTATGAGTGATGAATGTTGTTCATAAGCAATTGGCTATCTGGTTGTTAAATATCTTTAAATGTCCGTGTGTTTTGGAAAGAAGTATCAGCTATCTGTGATTTCTTTTACAACGCATGCACAAAATACATTTCTCATTAATAAGTAATAAGCTTGCTCCCTAGGGATAGGTTAGGTAGTTAGTTTTAATTTCTTGCTATGTGTGTGATTTAGATGCATGAGAGTTTAAGACGAGAGGTAAGAACCCGCGCATCACATTGTGAATACTCCTTGCATCCTCTATGAATGTGCATCTTAGATAGGCACTTGCATATCATACTTAAAGTCAAATTACAAAAATATATACGGTGGATTAGGCCGCAATTGGTAAAACCTTCTAGTTTTGTTACTTGACCTACGGTAGCCGGACCGCAAACCAGACGGATTTCCTACACCAAACAGTCACGGGCTAGTTGGGAACGTTGATTGGGGAGAATCCCTTGCTGTTGTTACCTGCGAATTTCTAGGCCTCAACAAGCTGAAATTGAGAAAATACTCAAAGGTGAGTTTATTTATCCTGTACCCCTGACAGAATGGGTATTGAATGTTGTCCTTGTCAATAAAAAGTAGGGCACCATTAGAGTCTGCATCGATTTTAGGGATTTGAATAAAGCTTGTCCCAAGGACAACTTTCCTACTCCGCACATCGATCAGATTATTGACAAGTGTGTTGGAAGTGTCATCTTTTCATTCATGAATGGATTCTATGGCTATAATCAGATTGAGATATTACCCACTGATCAGCATAAGATGACATTCATTTTCCCATGGGGAACCTTTGCATATAAGAAGTTACATTTTGGCTTTAAAAATGCTGGAGCCACTTTCCAGCGCATGATGTCCTATGCATTTCATGATATTAAACATATTGTTGAACTGTACCTTGACGACCTCCCTACTCATTCACAACGACAGGAGGACCATCCTGGTCATCTTAGAGACATATTCTTGAGATGCCGTCATTATAATATACGGCTCAATCCACATAAATGTGTTTTTTGCGTTGAAATGGGACGTCTGCTAGGCTTTGTGGTATCCAAAGATGGCATCCGATGTATTACATCCTGAATCATTAGGTACTCGGGGGCAAGTACTCCCGTTGGATAGTTATACTTCATCAGTTTGATCTGGAATTTTCCAAGGTCACATCAAAGAAATCCTTGGTCTTTGTCGAGCTTTTGTGTGATCTTCCCTGTGCTTCAATGGAATTTGAGCCCAGTGATCCATTTCTGGATGAATTCCTGTTCTTGATTAGCACTACTGATCCTTGGTATGGATATTTTCTTATTTATCTCCAAACACAATGATTTCAGCCACATTTATCTCGCGATGATTGCCGTCGTATCCGTTACCACGGGAAATACTATCTCATCCTGAATGATACCTTGTATAGACGTGGGATTGACTCTATTCTCTGGAAATGCATCACTCATGAGGAGGCTGAACATGTGTTGAATGATTTCCACTTTGGAGCATGTGGCAGTCATTTATCTAGGATGTCTACAACCCAGAAAATCCTTCATGCTGGCTATTTCTGGCCTTCTGTCTTCAAAGACTGTCATGAAGCTATTAAGAAATGCCCACCTTGTCAACACTTTTATCCTAAAAAGTGCACCCATCCCGCTTCTCTACACCACATCATTGCCATTGGCCCATTTGCCAAATGGGGGATTGACTTCATGCATTGTAAGCCTACCTCAACCGAGGGGCATGGTTACATCATCGTAGCTGTTGATTATTTCACAAAATGGGCTGAGGCCATGCCTACATACACAGAAGATGGTAAGACTTCCGCTCTCTTCTTGTTCAATCATATCATAGCTATATTTGGAGTTTCGCAGTCCATTGTTACTGATCACGGATCCCATTTCCGTAATCAGATGATGGAGGAACTGAGTGCCAAGCTAGGTTTTCGCCATGAAAACTCTATGCCATATTATCCACAAGCTAATGGTCAGGTAGAGGCCATTAACAAAGTTTTGAAAACTATGCTTCATCGGATGGTTAGAGATCATAAATCCAACTGGCACCACGTTATTTTCTCCACTCTGTGGGCTTATCAGACTTATATGAAAACAACTACTGGTTTCATGCCATTCCAGCTTGTCTATGGACTCGAAGCTGTCTTACCGATCCAATGTCAGATTCCATCCTTACAACTTGCCGTCGAACTTCTCCCAGACACTTCCATAGAGGAAGAAATATTTTTGCACTTGAGTAACCTTGACAAGACTCGAACAGATGCTGCCTTGGCTAATGAGGCACATAATAAATGCGTCAAGGCGTAGTATGATAAATCCGTCCAACCTTCTGTCTTTAAGAAGGGTGACCTAGTCTTGACTTATGATCAGAGATATGACAAACTAGGGAAGGGTAAGTTCGAATCCATGTGGTACAAACCTTTCATTATTTATAAGGTGTTAGAGAAAGGATCTTGCGAGCTCGTTGATTATGATGGAATCCCTTTGGGGCAACCTCGCAATGGGTTGTACCTGAAAAGGTACTATGCCTTGGTCTTTCTTGGATAGTATCTTGTATATATGTATATTAATTGGATTTTAGTGTGCTTTTAGTATTTTCAAGATGGCTTTGAGTTTAGTGTCCACATCTATTTATACCATGTTTTGGTCATGCATATGGATTTCTACGGCTTCGCTGATGGTGCTTTCCAGCACACCTTGAATCTCACCTCGGATGCTTGGGTCCTCTATTCCCCAGCTGAAGATTTGGTCAGTTCAGGAGCGGTTTGTATAGGTCCCGCTACTAATAACATTGCCGAGTATGAATTGGTCATCGGTATTCTGACTGAAGCTGCCTCCCAGGATGTTAGTGATCTAGTAGTCTTGATGGACTCACAACTCGTGGTTTTCCATGTTTACACAATTAGGAACCCTGTGCTCCTATGCCTCTTTCGAAGAGTATGTTTGCTAGAAAGATCATTTTAAACCATCACTTATAGGTATATCCCTAGGGAACATAATGTAGTTGTTGAATAATTAACTAATTACATCCTAGATTGGCATATTTCCCATTCATGACATCAAAATCAAACATGGTACATTGTAAATAAACATTCATAGACACATAAAACTCATAGAAAATGCATTTGCCATTTGAAACATATAAACACCATGCAAAAGTCTGTATATATATATATATATATATACGAAAAAGCTTACAAAAAATAGGTCTCGAGACCTCATTTGAAGCACGTAGGCTTTCAAGAAAAATCATCATACAAAATCTTGAAGCTGTCAGCTTTCAATACATATCTCATACACTAGTGGTGCTCATGATAGCACATCACTGCTTGAGCTACTCTACGTAGCAGCCTACTGAATCGACCCGGTACTCCCGATGTGGATCTCTGATATCTCATCAGGAGGTCATCAATGCCAGCATCTAGGATATCCAAGATCAAACTCTCCAGGTATTCCTCTAACTCCCCGATGATATCATCACCCTGTGGTACGAAGCGGGCTCTAGCTATTAGTTTTGCACCTAGGAATTTGTTCCCTAAGTGACTTTTTGCCTAAGTCACTTAGAAAAGGGAAAAAGGCGACCCTCACATTAAAAGCTACTTAATGAGACTTTATAAAGTTAAAGTCACTTTTTGATAAATTTAAGTGGGTGAGTAAATTTATTTAAGTGATTTAAATAAATGTGATTTTTACTCTCATTGAATCTTAGCCATTGGATTGGATCTTTCTCCACCGTTGGATTAGATTCCCACTTAGGGTTTGGACAAAAAGGGTTGAGGGAGGCAAAACATTTTACTATTTTATTTTTGGAGAAGGAGAGACTGAGCGGAGAGAGAAGGAGGTTGAGCTAAGGCTTTGGCACGATTCCCAAGAAGAGAGACTGCATAGAAATTGAGACAGAGGTACGGACTGCATTTAATGCTGCACAGTTTTTGAGGTGTACAGACTACTTTTAATGCTGCACAATTTTCAAGGTGTATGGATTCCGTACAGTATGGATTTTGGCACTATTTTCTAGGCATATTTTTGGCACAGAAATCGAGGTAAACTCTGCACTGTTTTCGAGATAAAACAGGGCATAGAAATCGAGGCCGTACAGTTGTACGGACTGTTGTTATTTTTTTGCACAGTTTTCAAGGCTTTGCTGGGCACATTTTTCAAGATTTTGAGATGAAATATTGGGTGGAGATAAGTTAAATTTTCACTGTATTTCTGTGCTGATATTTTGCTGAAGATAATAAAATCTCTCTCTCTCTCTAACTAGTTTTCCCCGTGGGGGTTTTTCCAGGGCTTGATTTTGGCCAAAAATCTCCGAGTCTATCATTTTATGGTGTGATTGTTAAATGTGTTTTTCACCCTGTTAGTGTATTTTACTGTGTGTTTAATTGTTCAGTAAAATTTCATAAGTAACCTACAGCTAATGCAAAACTAGATGTATGTGAAAACCACGAAATGTTGACATAAACCAGCAAACAGTAAAACGCAGAATTTCTTCATGGTATCATAGCTTGGGGTAGAAAACAGTGATAGTTTGCAGACACACAGAAATTTTCAGATCTCAGAAATTTTTAGTATTTTACCTTCTGTCAGTGAGCAGTACTTTGTTGGGTTGGTGTAGAGATGGCTACAGGTCTTAGACTGGAGGATAGGCTGGATGGGATAGGAAATTTTGTGCCGTGGAAGGCCAAAATTTTACTGATACTAGAGGAGAATGAGTTATGGCCAGATATAGTTAGGAACACTACAGCTAACCCGGTTGTCATTCCTGCATCAGTAGATGCAGTAGCTCTATCAGCTTTCAACAAGAAGGACTGTAAAGCTAGGAGGATCATTCTAGATGCAGTTAAAGACCACATAATCCCTCACATTTCAGGAAAGACTAGGGAAGACTTGATGTGGTCAGCCTTGATCAGTTTGTATGAGAGTTCCAATGAGAACAGGAAGATGGTTCTCAAAGAGAAACTCAAAAGTATAAAGATGAATGGGGGTGAGGGAGTCACAACATATCTTACCAGGATTTCTGCAGTTCGGGATGAACTTGCAGTGGTTGGGGAGGTGGTATCCGCTACAGAGCTAGTACACACAGCAGTGAATGGGGCTTCAAATCCCTGGGGTGCATTTGTGCAAGCCATAGTGGGTAGAGAGAACCTACCTACCTGGGAGAGACTTTGGGATGACTTTGTGCAGGAGGAGACTAGGAGAGGTATTGTACAGGGTAGTACATCTCACAGTGGGGTTGATGACGAGAATGTGGCTTTGGAAGCTAAGGGAAAGAAGAAGAAGGGTCCCAAGAAGGGTGGGGCCAAGCAGCACCAGCAGCAGTAGCAGAGTGGGCAGAAGAAATACTTGAGTAAAATCAAGTGTTATGCATGTCAGGCGTTTGGGCACTATGCTTCACAGTGTCCAAGAAAGAAGAAGAAGAAGGGATAGGGACAACAGACAGCAGCCTCAGCAGAGGTTGATGAGTTTGGTGATGCATTTCAGAGGGAGTTTTCCCTATATGCTGGATAGATGGAGAGAGAGAGAGTCTCTTTAGCCACCAACACAGACATGGATATGGATAGTGAGCATTCATTGTTGGCAGGTCATCAGGGGAGTCCATCCACCTCTACTACTTGGTATATTGACAACGGAGCCTCGAGCCACATGAATGGAGCTCGAGAGATGTTCTCGGAGCTATTTCAGACAGGTAGAGATGTGGAGGTTTTCCTTGGAGACAACACCATTGTTAGAGTTGTTGGTCGGGGGACCATTACATTTCAGAGGGAGTCGATGAGTCCCATGAATCTGAGGGATGTGTTGTATGTCCCTGGGTTGAAGAAGAACCTTGTGTCAATTTCCACCATTGAGGACATGGGTCTTGGGGTGTGCTTTTCAGATGGGAGAGTGCAGGTGTATCCCAGGGATACGGGTATGTATAGTGCCATGGACATTGGAGTCATATGTGGAAAGCTGTACAAGCTCTTGTTTCAGCCACAGTGCACTCTAGCACATAGCAGCAGCAGTGAGCTATGTGAGCTATGGCATCGAAGGATGGCCCACCTACATCACCCAGCTCTCAGATTGTTGAGGAGCATGGTTACAGGATTACTGGAGTTTAGCATTGAGCAGAGTGATGTGTGCAGGGGGTGTGCTTTGGGAAAGTACACCAAGACTGCTTTTCCGAGCAGTGACACGAGAGCTGCAGGGGTGCTAGATCTTATCCATTCTGACATATGCGGTCCTATGTCATCAGTGTCTTTGACAGGTTTTGAGTACTACATTATCTTCATTGATGACTACTCCAGGAAGACCTGGATCTACTTCTTGAGGAGCAAGAAGTACCCACTTGTGTTGAGAGTCTTCCAAGGGTTCAAATCCCTTGTGGAGAAGCAGATGGGGAGGAAGATCCAGATGTTGAGATCGGACAATGGGGGTGAGTATACCTCCAAGGAGTTTGATGCATTCTGTAGACAGGAGGGCATTCAGAGACAGTTGACAGTTCCTTACACTCCTGAGAAGAATGGAGTAGAAGAGAGAAAGAACAGGTCGATTGTGGGGGCAGCCAGAGCGATGCTTCATGATCAGGGGTTACCTTTCTTTCTATGGGTAGAGGCAGGTAGCACTGTAGTTTATCTGCAGAACAGGAGTCCTCACAGGGTAGTGGAGAGGAAGACTCCAGAGGAGATGTATTCAGGAAAGAAGCCTAAGGTGGGCCACTTTTGCATATTTGACTCATTGAATTACTCTCACGTCCCTTCTGAGAAGAGGATGAAGTTTGATCCCACCGCAGAGAGAGGCATATTTGTGGGATATGACGAGACTTCGAAGGCCTATCGGCTTTACTTACCTAGACTGAGGAGAGTTGTTGTCCGGTGGGAAGTGAAGTTTGATGAGGAGAGAGCCTTCAGGAAGTCTAGGGAGTTAGAGCAGGGGGAGACACCAGCTCCCACACCTCAGTTGGTACAGGCTTCTTCGATGCAGCTATCAGGTCCACAGGTTTCTGGAGTGACTGGATCATAGGGTACAGGCACAACTTCTACAGGTTCAGTGATTCAGGTGGCTAGCACTTCAGGGACAGTTTCAGGGACAGGTTCAGGGTTGAGTCCTCAGATCACAGGTTCGTCAGGCACAGGTTCATCAGGTACTGGTCCTTAGAGTGTTGGACCTTCAGGTACTGGGACTTCCTCAGATGAGGAGAGCCCAAGACCAGTTTGGGAGGAGCAGTCTTCAAGGAAGAGGAAGCCTAAGTGGCTTCAGGAGACCTTGAAGGATGTAGAGGAATTTGGTAGGCCCCAGGAGCAGATCAGGACAGTGGTGGAGCCAGACATGTATGGTATGGCCCTTGTTGCGAGTCTTTGTGACTCTGAGCCATCCACATTTGAGGAGGCTTCCCAGCATCAGGTATGGAGAGATGCCATGATGGAAGAGTACCATTCCATCATGAAGAATGATGCTTGGGAGATAGTGTCGATACCTGAGGGGAAGTCAGTTGTGACTTCCAAGTGGCTTTACAAGATAAAGCATGCTGCGGATGGCAGTGTGGAGAAGTACAAGGCTTGGTTTGTGGCATGGGGGTTCTCACAGGTTGAGGGAGTTGACTATGATGAGACATTTGCTCCAGTTTCTCGGTATTCTTCTATCAGGGCAGTTATATCTATAGCAGCAGAGATGGGTTGGAAGATCCACCAGATGGATGTGAAGACTGCATTTCTCAATGGTCTTCTGCAGGAGGAGGTATATTTAGAGCAGCCATAGGGATTTGAGATCCATGGGAGAGATTCTCATGTGTGCAGGCTAAGGAAAGCCTTGTACGGACTGAAGCAAGCTCCTAGAGTTTGGTACTCTAGGATTGATACTTACTTGACATCAATGGGATTCCAGAAGAGTGAGGCTGATCCCAACCTATAATTCATTATGGTTGGAGGAGATCCGCTCATTATTCTGCTATATGTTGATGATCTATTTATCACAGGTGATGAGCGTCTCATTACACATTGCAAGAGAGATCTAGCATCGGAGTACGAGATGATAGACATTGGACTGATGCATTACTATCTGGGGATGGAGGTTTGGCAGGAGACTGGACATATTTTCCTTGGACAGGGAAAGTATGTAGTTGATATTCTGAAGAGATTTCAGATGGAGGACTGCAAGCCGATGTGTACGCCTATGATCACCAACTAGAAGCAACTTCATGCTTCCGAGGGTAAGTTGGTGGATCCCACTTTATATCGTCAGCTCATTGGGTCATTGATGTATCTGGTCAATACTAGGCCAAACTTGTGTTTTGCGGTTAAAACTCTTAGTCAGTTCATGGTTGAGTCTAGGAGTGTGCACTAGATTGCCGCAAAGCACATACTGAGATATCTTGCAGGTACGGTGGATTATGGTCTGGACTACAGGGGTTCGGGTGGAGTCAGCTTGGTTGGGTTCATAGATTCAGACTGGGCAGGTTGTGTGAGGGATCCGAAGAGAACTTCCGGTTGTTGTTTTAGTGTGGGCTTGGCAGCAGTGTCGTGGTTCAGTCAGAAATAGAAGTCCATTGCACTGAGTTCTGCTGAGGTTGAGTATATGGCATCCAGTCAGGCTACTTGTGAAGCACTATGGCTTCGCAAGTTATTGGTAGATTTATTTGATCAACAGCTTAGGCCTATGGTGATCTATTGTGACAATCAAAGTTTCATTTAGCTCTCTAAGAATCCAGTGTTTCATGATAGGTCGAAGCACATTGAGATCAGGTACCATTTCATCCGTGATTATGTTTAGAGAGGGGCATTTGAGCTACAGTATATATCCACTGATGAGCAGGTAGCAGACATTCTGACGAAGTATTTGGGGAGGGGGGAGTTTGTCTTCTTCAGAGATAAGTTGGGAGTGGTGCAGAACACCTTCCTTAGTAAGAGGGAGTGTTAGTTTTGTACCTAGGAATTTGTTCCCTAAGTGACTTTTTTCCTAAGTCACTTAGAAAAGGGAAAAAGGTGACCCTCACATTAAAAGCTACTTAATGAGACTTTATAAAGTTAAAGTCACTTTTTGATAAATTTAAGTAGGTGAGTAAATTTATTTAATTGATTTAAATAAATGTGATTTTTACTCTCATTGAATCTTAGCCATTGGATTGGATCTTTCTCCACTGTTGGATTAGATTCCCACTTAGGGTTTAGACAAAAAGGGTTGAGGGAGGCAAAACATTTTACTATTTTATTTTTGGAGAAGGAGAGACTAAGAGAAGAGAGAAGGAGGTTGAGCTAGGGCTTTGGCATGATTCCCAAGAAGAGAGACTACACAGAAATCAAGACAGAGGTACAGAATGCATTTAATGCTGCACAGTTTTCGAGGTGTACAGACTGCATTTAATGCTGCACAATTTTCAAGGTGTACAGATTTCGTACAGTACGGATTTTGGCACAATTTTATAGGAAGATTTTTGGCACAAAAATTGAGGTAAACTCTGCACAGTTTTTGAGATAAAACAGGGCACAAAAATCGAGGCCGTACAGTTGTACGGACTGCTGTTATTTTTTTGCACAGTTTTCGAGGCTTTGCTGGGCATGTTTTTCAAGATTTTGAGATGAAATCTTGGGTGGAGGTAAGTTAAATTTTCACTGTATTTCTGTTCCTGATATATTGCTGAAGATAATAAAATCTCTCTCTCTCTCTAACTGGTTTTCCCCGTGGGGGTTTTTCCAGGGCTTGATTTTGGCCAAAAATCTCTGAGTCTATCATTTTATGGTGTGATTGTTAAATGTGTCTTTCAACCTGTTAGTGTATTTTACTGTGTGTTTAATTGTTCAGTAAAATTTGATAAGTAACCTACAGCCAATGAAAAACCGGCTGTATGTGAAAACCACAAAATGTTGACATAAACTAGCAAACAGTAAAACGCAGAATTTCTTCACCAGCTCACCTATCCAATGGAGATGCTCCTCAATGTTGTGCTTCTCCCACATCTGCATGAGAATATACAGGTCTTGTCACTTAACATAAAAAATATAAAACATTAAAAAACATAAAAAAATTTCATCCTTTTTTAGGTTTTCTCGCTTCTTACTGATGTCTCCCCACTGTCCGCCAGGTGGGAGTGGTAGGCCAGGATCTCCAGTGAATTCCGTACCCACGTAAGCATAATCCTCAACCATGAGGATTTCATCTTGGATCCATCTGAAGAATGGGTCACCAAAATTCACCCTTCCCATACCTGCCCCTGTGCGAGCCATGACCTGGACCCACCTCAACATACGGGGGTCCCATGCTCTCAGACTCCGGAAGACCACTTGAGGTCTCATCTGTGGAACCTGCTCGAAGAAGAAGCAGGCTAAAATTGAACCAAATCCAAATTGCTTTAGCTCTCCCTGTCGACACTTAGTCAGCTGATCTTTGAATATTGAAAGCATGGCTTCTGCACAGTTAAACACCGTAGGTGCCATGGTCTCTATGGCATACAACATGTGTGCCCTAGAAGCCTGGTGCACACCCTGAATCTTGGCCACCCTCTGCATGGTAAATAGGATGGTCTGTAGGGGCCTATCTGTCACTTCTCTAATGCGGATCTTCTTCCTCGATGTACCCGTCCCTGGTGCACAGTGACGATCTATAAGCTCTCGAGTGGTAATATCCCCTCCACAGGAACCTATTAGTGAGATGGGGGAATCTCGTCTCGAGAGACCAGTCAAGAAGTAGATATCCTCTACTTCCACTGTAAGAATATGGCCCCCCACCTCGAAGTATTGCTACTCTGGATTCCACATCTACAATATATGTTCCAGTAACCGCTCATGCGACACCATGCTTGGGGTCCGGAAGAACTTCAGGAGCCCATAGTCCCGTAATGCAGCAATACAACCCGCATTTCTCTCAGGAAAAGCATTCTCATTGTCATGTGTTCTTTATTTCCATATCACCATGTTTTTAGCAAACTAGACCTACCAAAAAAATCATAGTATGCATTAGAATCATCCCTAATCATTAAAAATCAAAGGAATGAAGTTATATTGCTCATAGTATTGGTTTAAATTCTCCACATCCGGCACCACCTGTGCACCATTGGAGACAGGCGGTGGCACTACCTGTCCACCATGTTATAGGCGTGGTTCTCAGGTGGTACCGCGTATCCCACAAGGGATAGCCGCGGTGCCCACTTTTAAGGTTTTAGGGCTTTCCATATGAGCCCAAAACCCCACCAAAACTAAAAATAAATGCTATGAAATGAAAGAGAAGGGTTTTAGCTGTTACCTGCAACTGACGATGCTGAAAATGGACGGTGGAAACTCCCAGTATCAGCTGTTGAAGATTTGGCTAAGAAAATGCTCAAAGTGCTCTCTGCAATGGGTAAATAGTGAAATGATTTGATTTTTTACTATTTACATGACTTATATAGGCATTTTTGGGTCTGAAATACTATAGTTTTGATATAAAATCATATTTTAGTCAAAGTTTATTCGTCGTAATCCCTTAATGCTAGTTATGAATGCGTTTAACACTTGTTTTTGAGTCGATTGTAGGATAAGAGAACTATTGTAAGAAGCTTTGGAAGTTTGTTTATGGATTTTTCACACTTTCATAAAATGAAAAAGGTTGACGAGCGTTTATTACGACACTTTGTCACGCTGTTTAAAATCTAGTATCAAAGGTCCGAGCCCATTTTAGTTTCTTTCCAGGCTCGTTAAAGATTGACATTGTGTAAAGAAGCATCATGGAGTCTTCTTTTCACCTCTTTTTCAGGCTCCTTAAACACGAAAAGATCATCGAGTCCATTTCCAATTGTTTCCAGGCTCGTAAAAAGTGACATTGTGTAAAGAAACCTCATGGAGTCCTCTTTAAACCCTTTTCAGGCTCCCTAAATACGAAAAGATCGTCGAGCGATC